>CM038669.1:517692317-517801027 GCA_021605145.1 Aegilops bicornis | reverse complement strand
ATGTCGAGCGACTACACAGTCAAACATCAGATGTTGTACAGATTCGAGCTCTGCACAAAATAGACAGGAAGGATCCTCAACCTCCCTTCTTTTGGAAAGGTTATCCCTGGTCAAGATTTTATTATGAGCACACAGCCACAAAAATACATGTATTTTCTGAGGACACATAATTTTCCAAAGGTCATCTTTGATAGCAGAAGCTATCCCCCCAAAATTGATACTTTTATAAAAGGATTTCACAGAGTATAATCCATTAGGTTCTAAGGACCAAATCGGCATATCAGGTTCATCTGATAAAATGCATTGCTGAACAAGCCTCGATAGCAAATCCCATCTGTTCAGCCCATTTTGATCTACACATCTTCTAAAAGACAGCTTAAGTTCTCGACCGTCCCACACCTGAGCCACAGTACATTCCGTTTGATTACAAATACAAGATACAAGTCCCAGAATTGCACCTTCAGGAACATTCCCCAACCTGTATCGTGCCAGAAGCTAATTAACTCACCATTGCCTAAATTCCATCTGTAGAAATTTTTAGCAGCAGCTAATGCCCAAGTGATGCTCTTCCAAAAGGTAGAGCCACCATCCCCTTTCGCCCAAAAAATGTTAGAAGTGTTCACCCTATATTTGTACTGGATGATTCTCTTCCAATCTGCATCAGATTCATCAAAGAACCTTTTGCCCCACGAAGCTAACAAGGCCATATTAAATTCCTTAATGTTAGGTATCCCCAACCCTCCATATTCCTTTCTCCTAGTAACACACCCCCAATTAGCAAGATGGTACTTGTGTTGGTCCCCAATATTCCCCCAAAAGAAATGAGCCATTTGTGAATTAATGGCATTGATAGCCCATTTGGGAAACTTAATGACAGACATAAGATAGGCAGGAATGCTAATTAAGCATGCACATATCAAGATAATTTTGCCTCTATATGTGAGATATCTCCCAAGCCAACTAGAAATGCCCTTTATAATCCTATCTATAATGGGCTGGAGATCTTCCCGTCTCAACTTGTCATAATGTAAAGGAACACCTAGATATTTAATAGGAAAGCGTCCTTTTTTGCAACAGAAAATCTTGGCAAAGTCATTAGCCACTTCCTCCTCAATATTGATGGTCATTAAGTCACTTTTGTGAAAGTTAATTCTCATCCCTGAAAGAGATTCAAAACATGATAAAAACCATTTAAAGTTCCTAGCTTTATGGACCGAATTTTCCAGGAAAAGGATAGTATCGTCTGCATATTGCAGACTGACCACACCCCCTGGGATTATATTGGGCAGAAGCCCAGAGATTAGGTCTTGGGAGGCTTCTTTTTTGAGCATTTTTGTAAACACATCGGCTACTAAGTTAAACAACAAGCGGGAGTGGGGGTCCCCTTGTTTAAGCCCTTTCCCACCCACAAAATAATTCCCATTAATATCATTAATTCTCACAGCAAAAGTACTGTTAATCAAGGTACTCTTAATCCAAGCAATCCACTTGAGGCAAAAAACTCTAGGATGTAACATATCGAACAAGAAATCCCAGCTAAACCTGTCATAAGCTTTCTCATAGTCTAGTTTAAGCACTAGACCTTGAGAACCAGATTTTTTGACCTCATGAATCACCTCATGAGCCATAACAACACTCTCTAATATATACCTCCCTTTAATAAACGTCGTTTGATTCGAAGAGATTAGTCTACGACCAATAGGGGAGACCCTATTGGTCATAGCCTTAGAGAAAATTTTAATACCACAATTGCTCAAACTGATTGGTCTAAATTTCTTTAAATCTTTGGCGTCAGGTTCTTTAGGAATAAGGACGATCAAAGCAAAATTCAACCGCTGCAAATCTAGTTTGCCTTCTTCAAAGTCTCTCACCATCGCCATAAAATCAGCTTTGATCACATCCCAAAAGGTTTGATAAAAAAGAAATGACAATCCATCTGGTCCAGGTGCACCATGTGCATATGATCCAAAGATGGCTTCTTTGATCTCCTCCTCGGAGAAGTTACTTTGGAGACGATCGTTCTCCTCTTCAGTAACCAGATCATCTTCCTCCCAAAAGGAAGGCCCAAGATGAACTTGTGGTTTTTTTTAGCCCCAAATAAGTTTTTGTAAAAGGTAGTAGCTACTTCTAGCATCTCTTTAGTACTGAAAACAGGACCATTGTCCCCGTTAAGCTCTGATAGGTGATTCTTGCTATGCCTATGGTTAGCTAACGCTTGAAAATAACCATTGTTCTTGTCGCCATCAACAATCTTACGGTCTCTAGAGCGCTGCCAGAAGGCAAAGCAAGAGTATTTTACTACGGCAGATAGTGCCAGTGGCACGGGGCATCCCAGAAAGATGAAACGTGCTGGAGCGTCGGTGACAGGCAGGGTACTGGTACCACCACGAGCACGAGATGCCATACGGACAACGAATATCTTATGGTAGTAATAATTTTTATACTAGTATAGGAATACAAACGAGTGCACGTTGACCCGGTAGAAAGTGAGGTATATTCTCGTTGTTTTACCTCCCTAATAATGAACTCTCGTTGACGGCGCCTCGTGGGATCGGTTTGACGGTAACGGACCGTTCCCCTATCCGACAACCTAGTTTTTCTTGTCGCTGCCATAAATTTGCTTTTGTGGCCAACATTTCGTGGTTTTGTCGTTTCGCTGCCAAGGATAGACGGGACCACTTGCACGTGCGGCGCTCATTCCCGCGGATCTCTACTTTATCATTTTATCGTCCGATAGGTTTCGATGTCCGTACTGCTGTAGTGCATTATTTAAGACTCCCACCGTTTGTCGCGACTAATACGATGATGCTATGCACACAATGAAACACCAACGATAGTCAGCCACATGTCACCTAAGTGTAGTGTGCTCTCATCCATCATACCCTACTCATCAGCCTCGCCGTCATACAACATCGTATAAAATTGTCCCACGTGAGGTAGTTAATTTTTTTAATTACATATACCACACGTGCCTTGTTAATGATGTACTTTCCTCCTAGTTTTGAGGGTACTTTTTTGCTAGTTGACACTGGACGTGTTTGGTTTCAGAAGTGTAACGCAAACGTAAACATAATGGGTTTACATCGCTAATGTAAACGATAATGGGCCAAAATCAATTCTTGTTTGGTTAATTATTGTAAGGCTAACAAATACCGGCGAGAAAACACACTACTAGGGAAAGTTTATAAATAAAATCTTACCAGCAGCACATTTTAAAACAAGGCGCTGCTGCTACGTAGCAGTAGCGCGTGCCAACCAAACGCGCTGCTGAAATAAATGTAGCAGTAGCGCGCCGGTAATAAGTCGCGCTACTGCTATAATTACCATGACCCCGCCGCCAAGCTAGTTATAGCAGCAACGCCTTAATCCAAGGAGCGCTACCGCTACTGATCATAACAGTAGTGCCTTTTGACAATGCCCGCTACTGCTAAGTTTATTCCACTCTTTGCACCTAAATTTAGTCCCACATCGCTCCGCGAACAGGGTTTTACGACCTTAAATATGTTACTTCTCAAACTATCACAACCACTTGGACTTCATTGAACTCTATATGTAGAATTTGTGGCTGCAATATGAGTCTTCTCCGGTTTCTAAACCGGTGAGGACTCATATTCGCAATTCAGATTGTACACAAAAATATCATTGATGATCTGTACTTTTGATGTATATATTTTTACATGCTTACACATAGCAGTAGCGCGTTTTAGCAGAAGACGCTACTGCTGCGGGCATAGCAGCTGCGCTTCTTGGCTGGAAGGCGCTACTGCTAGGGCGTTTAGAAGTAGCGTGTTTCCCTATAGCGCGCTACTCATAAGCCATTCTATCTTCCCCAACCGGCCGCCCCTCACTCTCGATCTCTCCACTCACACTCACTCACTCGATCTCCCCCTCAATCCCCCAGCGCCGGTCCTCCCCCGCCGGCCGCCTCACCCACGCTGGTCGCCGTCGCCTACCCCTCCTACCTCTGCCCCGCCGTCACCCGGCCCCCTCCTCCCTCCTCCCCGCCCCTCCTCCTTCGTCCACCCTCCTCTCCTCCATTCGCCGCCGGCCGGCCCCTCCTTGCTCCGCCTTCCTCCTCTGTCCTCCTTCCTCCTCCCTCCTCCAGTCGCCCCTCCTTCTCCCTCCTCCCTCCTCCATCCACAACCCCTCCTGCCTGCTACATTTTGATTTAGTAGGCTAGTGGATATTTTCTTGTTGATATGCGATATTTTGATTTACTTAATAGTTTGTAGTTGATATATAACAATTTTGATTTAGTAGGATTAATTGATTAGTAAAAATTTAGACATAGTTGATAGTTTTTAGTTGATATAAGCCTCTGGTCATATATAACACTTTGATTTAGGATAGTTTTAGGGTTTAATTAATAGTTTCTACTTAAATGAATTACTACTAGGGTTTTTATTATATTATTTTTGGACATAGTTGATAGTTTCTAGCGATACTGAAACTATTTACTCATTTTGTAGAATGAACATGTCATATTCGTTAACTACGTCGTAGGAAAGTTCAAATGCTAATGGAATAGGTAGCGACTTAGTGAGGTGTAGTTCGGTTTTTTTCCTGGTAGATATTGGTTTTGATACAAGTATTTGGTTTGCAAGTGCTAAGTTACCGGAGGCGATGTGTTGTGTATCTTCATGCTCACAGTAGTAGTTTATGTTGGACTTATCAAATTTTCTTGTGAGGGTTGGGGGTGTGCTTTTGCTGGTGTGAAGATTAGATATATATTTTCTCGTGATGGTTGGTTGTGTGCTTTTGCTGGTGTGCAAATTAGTAGATATTTTCTTGCTACAAGCATCACCCAGGATCATAATTCAGAGACACCTTTAATTTGTATCACTTACTATACTTACTCACTCACTTAGCAACTTTATGTTATTGTTTTTCTTTCCGATGAAGTGGATCGTTCATCTTTGCTCATATTGCTTTAGGAAAATGACGCGACCACCACCACCATCATGTCGACTGTGCAAGTCAAGGTGCGCTAGCAGCCTTGCAACTACAAGCTGTTCGGAATCCACTTCCATCCGAGTTTTTTTCATACGGAGATAAAAAATTATATGAAATGTAACAACTATTTTGTTTTTAGTGTTGGCATTAATGCATTGTGTCATTTTGCTTTTTTTA
Source organism: Aegilops bicornis (assembly GCA_021605145.1). Taxonomy (NCBI): domain Eukaryota; kingdom Viridiplantae; phylum Streptophyta; class Magnoliopsida; order Poales; family Poaceae; genus Aegilops; species Aegilops bicornis. Next base: position 517,795,897 of record CM038669.1, on the reverse strand, counting down.
CACAGATCGTCCCATGCAATGTGAGGTTGAAATTCAACAAGCTGACAGAAGACACTGTGACCTTTGAGGCTCCTGTGGGGCCCTACACTATGGAGGTCGAGAAAGGACGCAAGTCGCAGATTGGAGGAGATGGATGGGCCTATTTCCTCGCCCGCATGGGTGTTACTAGTGCTGAGTTGATTAGCTTCTCCTTCAAAGCAGAAAGACCCAAGCTGGCTGTCATTTATATCAACAAGGAGGAAGATGATGAAGATGATGAAGATGACGAGGACCCACTTGATGAAGATGATGAGGACCCACTTCATGAAGCCATCTATGCTCAAAGAATGAGGCTGAACAAGGAGGAGGTGTGCAACTGTGACGCCCCCGATTCGACCATACACTAATCATACACGCAAATGTGTACGATCAAGATCAGGGACTCACGGCAAGATGTCACAACACAACTCTAGACAAAAATAAAAATAATACAAGCTTTATATCACAAGCAGGGGCCTCGAGGGCTCGAATACATAGCTCGATGCACAAGAGTCTGCGGAAGCAACAATATCTGAGTACAGACATAAGTTAAACAAGGATGCCTTAAGAAGGGTAGCACCAAAGCAACACGATCGAAGAGGCAAGGCCTCCTGCCTGGGACCTCCTAACTACTCCTGGTCTTCGGCGGCCTCCATGTAGTAGTATCCGTCGGCGGTGGCATCTGGCTCCAGGGATCCACCATCTGGTTGCATCAACCGGAAAGAAGAAGGAAGGGGGAAAAGGGGAGCAAAGCAACCGTGAGTACTCATCCAAAGTACTCGCAAGCATCAGATCTAAACTAAGTATGCATTGGTATCAAATGGAAGGGCTGTATCTGTGGATTGAACTGCAGAATGCCAGAATAGAGGGGGAAGGCCTAGCCTAACGAAGACTAGCATCTTCAAGCAGCTCCGAGCATCTTGGCAAAGATGTAGAAGAGTAAAGAATAGCATTTTATATTAACAAACATGTTGTAACATTAATGCCCAGAGATCCTTCCTCGACTCCCTGCGAGAAAGCAATCCCGGAGCCACATAACTTCAGTATCCATTTCTAGTTGTACTAGATCAAGATATAAGTCTGAACGTCCATTACCGTGGACACGGTATTCGAATAAAGATCACTCTGGCCGGACACACTTTTCTGGGTCAATGCCCGACCTCGAAAGATCAACACGTCGCAGCTCGACCTAGGCTCAGCAGAGAGGTCCCCGCCGGTCTACATCCTAAGCACTACGGGGTCTGGGCCCATCGCCCGTTGCACTCCGGGTCGTTGTGCGCAAGGGGACACCAGCACCACCCGTGAAGTGGATGGCACGATCCGGCCCGGCCACAATGCTGAACTGGACGTTTGACAAAGCTTCGGCTGATACCGCAATGTCGAGGCCCATATCTATTCTCGCGTGGTGGTTAGTGTGAAAAGGCCAAAGTCCAATTCAGAACAAATACCCAAACCATAGTGTATTATTAGCTCACGAAGACGAGCAGAGACTCACGATAATGTGACCCCGTCGCCCCGTCTCGAGGAAATACGGCAAGAACAAGCCCAGTCCACACGAGGGTTGCCTGACTTCCCGGCCGTGACTCGTAATCATCTTGCGGGTGCTCTCCGGGCCCGCCCGACTTTCCCAAAGGTCTCAAGTAATGTCAAGGTAACCGTGTGTCCAAACATCAAGGGGAAAACCCAAGGAATCACCCTCGGAGGATTCTACTCGATGTAATCATCAAGGTGAACGTAAGAGGAACCACCCTCGAGGTTCACACTTGAGGGGTTGCACGAGAGAGCCGTATCAGGAATGGAGAAGGAGGAAATCACCCTCGATGACCACGACTGAATAGCTACACTACAGAATTATCATCATGAGTGCGTTATGAGGGATCACCCTCGGCACTCGATAGTAGCTCTGCAGAGTCGAACAACTAAAGGGCTGTGATGTGATGTGCGGTGTCGGGCTCTGGTCGTCGATCATGTAGCTCGAGTCGTCGATGATGAAGCGAGGGCAATAAGGACAAGGTGGAGGTCAGCGATGGATCACTATCCAACCTATACTAAGCAGTTTAGGATAAGCGGTAGGTAAAAATAGCGGTACAAAAGCAGGCTATGCATCGAATAGGAGCAAACAATAACAGTAGCAAAATCTAATGCAAGCATTAGAGTATAGAATGGTGACATCGGGATGATCAAAGGGGGCTTGCACGGTTGCTCGAGACAAGAAGAAGAATTAAATGCGTCGGCGTAGTTGATCACAATGGCGATCTCTGTGGTCTAACGGACAAAAGAGGGGGGAGAAACAGTAAATACATAGCAAGCAAGAGCATAACAGGACAACAGGCAGAGCTATACGTGTTCTAACGCGGTGCTACACGTTACCGGCGAAGGGGGATAACATCCGGGAATGTTTCCCCAGGTTTAGCATTTTCGGACAAATGAAACGGAGGGGAAAAGTTGCATGTTCGCTATGCTAAGGATATGTGACAGATGAACGGAGAGCGTATTCTGATTCGTCTCGTCGTTCTGAGCAACTTTCATGTATAAAACTTTTTCATCCGAGTTGCGGATTATTTTCTATGATTTTTCAAAGTTTTAATAATATTCTGAAATCATTAATAATTCTAAAATGGGGTTATTGCATCAGCATGATGTCATCACGACATCAGCAGTCAACAGTGCAGTTGACTGAGTCAAACTTACATGTGGGTCCCGCTGTCATTGACACAGTTTAATTAAACAGGGTTAATTAGACTAAAAGGCAATTAGGTTAATTAAACACAATTAATTAGGGTTAATTAACATGATTAATTAATTAAATTATTTTTATTTACTGTTTTCCCTTTTTTTAACAGGGTGGGCCCAGCTGGAAGTGGCCCAGGAGGCCACGCGGGTTAACGGGCACAGGGGCGCTGCGGGCGTGGGCGCCCGTGCACCCGAACGGGGCAACAGGGGGCGCCGGTGGAGGCCGTAGCCCGGCACGGCGGGGGAGGCCGTGGCCTCGGCGAGGCAAGGCGGAGAGCCACGGCGGGGCTGCTCGGTGGCGCGGCCGCGTGAGGAGGCAGCATCAGCGGCAGGGGACAGTGCTGCAGTGGTGGAGGGAGCAGCAGACGGGCGGCCATGGACGCGGTCGGCGTGCGCGGTGAGCGTGTCCACGGGCGCGGCGACGGTGGCACATAGGGGGCGACAGGGAAGGAGGACGAAGTCCTCACCCACGTTGAAGGCGTACGGGGCGGCGAGGCTCGACGGAATCGTCGATGGAGAGGCGGGGCGGGGTTGAGGAAGCGGTCGAGGAGGACGACGGCAGTTCAGCGACGGCGGGGTAGCGCCGGGCGGCAGCGTCGAGGCGGCGCCAGGGGACGGCAGCGTCCAGGCGGCTGGGCGCGGCTCGATCCCCCGATCCAATCGAGGGGCAGAGGAGGGGAGGGGATGCGATGGGCAGCGGGGGGGGGGGTCCCTCCGGCAGCGGCGATGTGGCGACGGGGCGACGCGGGGGCGCGCTGCCCCGTTCCAGATCGGGGATGAGAGGGAGGCGAGATCGGGGAAAGAGTGGGGGAAGTGGGGGAGGTTAGGGTGTGCTCGGGTGGGGGATGCCATATAGGCCAAGGGCAACGGTTGTGGGTCGGCTGGGCTGATTGGCCCAGTTGGGCCGGGGGGGTCTTCTTTTGTTTTTTTTATTTGCTTTCTCCTTTTCTTTTATTCAGTTTATTCCTTATAGCTTTTATTGACTTTAGAGCATCTAAACATCCTATAAATCTTTGGTTTCTCCACCAATATTACCAAATGATTAATTGTAACAGCTTGGACATTTTAGTTAGCGGGTTTGACAAAATTTGAATTTTGACTTTAAACTCAGTTTTGAATTTGAGTTGCGATTTGGACCAAGCGAAGATTACCAATAGTAACAGTGGTGACGTGGCACCATTAGCATGAGATTACTGTAGCATAATTATCCGAGCGTTACAAATCTCCTCCACTACAAGAAATCTCGTCCCGAGATTTAGGAGGTAGAAGGAAAAAGTTCGGGGTATTCATCACGCGGGCGATCCTCGCGTTCCCAGGTGGCTTCGTCTTCAGAGTGATGTGACCACTAGACCTTGAGGAACTTGATCGCCTTCTGACGTGTGCGGCGTTCAGCTTGGTCGAGAATGCGGACTGGATGCTCTTTGTAGGAGAGGTCTTGTTGCAACTCAAGCACTTCATGATCCACTGCTCGGATTGGGTCCTTGAAGCAGCGGCGGAGTTGTGACACGTGGAACACATCGTGAACCTGAGAAAGGTTCGACGACAGCTCCAGTTGGTATGCCACTTTTCCACGTCTCTCGAGAATAGTGAAAGGACCAATATAGCGAGGAGCTAGCTTGCCCTTGATCCCGAAGCGGTGTGCACCCTTCATTGGTGTGACCTGAAGATAAGCCTTTTCACCAGGTTGATAGACCATGTCTTTATGATGCCGTTCATAATTACTCTTTTGACGTGACTGAGCAGTCTTGAGATTCTCGCGGATGACGCGGACTTGTTCTTCGGCGTGTTGGATAATATCCGGACCGAAGAGTGGACGTTCCCCAGTTCAGAGGGGTTCGGCACTTTCGTCCATATAACACTTCGAAGGGAGCCATCTTCAGACTAGCTTGATAGCTATTGTTGTAAGAGAACTCAGCATATGGGAGAGTCCTCCCATTTCTTGCCAAAGGAAATGACACAAGCTCGAAGCATGTCTTCGAGAACTTGATTGATACATTCAACTTGTCCCTGAGACTGAGGGTGAAAAGTAGTGCTGAAAGACAGATGAGTTCCCATAGCTTCTTGGAAACTTGCCCAGAATCTTGAAGTGAATAAGCTGCCACGGTCTGAGCTGATAACCAATGGAATACCATGGAGTGAAACAATTCTGGACATGTAAAGGGTTGCCAGCTGACTAGCAGTGATCGTTTCTTTGACGCCCATAAAGTGTGCAACTTTGGAAAGCCAGTCAATGACGACAAGTATAGCATTATTACCTTTCTGCGATTTGGGAAATCCAGTGACGAAGTCCATTTCAACATGGTCCCATTTCAATTCCGGAATAGAGATAGGTTGCAGAGTTCCAGCAAGCCTTTGATGTTCTGCTTTGATCTGACGGCAAACGTCACATTCAAGAACATAACGAGCAATGTCTTGCTTCATATTAGACCACCAAAATCTCTGACGAATGTCTTGGTACATCTTGGTACTACCGGGATGAATAGACAACAGAGTGTCATGAGCTTCTTCCATAACCTCCTTAGTCATATCCAGGTTTTTCTCCTTACATGGCACCACTAGGCAGCCTTTGAAGTACAAAGTGCCATCCTCAGTAATAGTGAAGAATGAGGACTTTCCTTCTGCGAGGTAGCGCTTAATCTTCTCAACTTGAGAGTCATAATTCTGTAGTTCCTTGATGCTATCCACGAGATCTGGTTTAGCAACCAAGGTATTGAGAGAACCCTGGGAAACAACGTGGAGGTTCACTTTGCGGTACCCTGGAGGAGGGGGAGCAAGTGCACCCGGAGGAACAATATGGAGGTTCAGCTTCCTGAATTCTTCAACAAGCGAGGGCTGAACTTTGCAAACCTCGAGATGGTTGCAATATGACTCGCGGCTCAAGGCAGCAGCCATTACATTAGCCTTGCCTGGTGTATAGGAAATACCCATGTCAAAGTCTGTTATGATCTCCATCCATCTCTGCTGACGGAGGTCCAAATCTGGCTGAGTAAACAGGTACTTCAGACTTTGGTGGTCGGTGAAGATCTCGCAATGATTACCAAGAAGGTAATGTCGCCACTGTTTCAGTGCATGTATGACAGCAGCAAGCTCGAGGTCATGAATTGGGTAGTTCTCTTCGTGAGGGCGCAACTGACGAGAGGCATAAGCAATCACTCGGCGCTCTTGCATTAGGACACAGCCTAATCCTTGTCGTGAAGTGTCGCAGTAAATGACGAAATCCTTCTTAGTATCGGGAGGACCAAGCACTGGGGCAGAAGTCAGTTTGTCTTTGAGTTCTTGGAAACTTTCCTGACACTTTTCTTTCCAATCGAACTTGACGCCTTTGTGAAGCAGACTAGTCAAGGGCTTCGTGATCTTGGAGAAGTTCTCGACAAATCGACGGCAATAGCTGGCGAGTCCGAGAAAACTTCTGACTTGTTTGAAATTCTTCGGAGGAGTCCAATCGAGAATAGCCTGAACTCGCTCTGGGTTGATGGCAATACCATCCTTGGAGATGACATGCCCAAGGTAGGTCACTTCAGGAAGCCAGAATTCACACTTAGAATACTTGGCGTATAGTTGATGCTCTCGAAGTTTTTCCAGAACAAGTCGAAGATGTTCAGCATGTTCTTCTTTGTTCTTGGAATATACAAGGATATCATCCAGATAAACCACGATGAACTTGTCGAGGTATTCCATGAATATATAGTTCATCAGACGAGAGAATGTCGCTGGAGCATTTGTCAAGCCGAAGGACATGACGGTGTACTCGTATGAACCATAGCGAGTAATGAAGGCGGTCTTGGGAATATCCTCTTCACGAACCCGGATCTGGTGGTAACCCGACCTCAAATCAAGTTTTGAGAATACTGAGGAACCAGCAAGCCTATCATACAGATCGTTGATTCTGGGAAGTGGATACTTGTACTGAATTGTTGCCTGGTTGATAGGTCGGTAATCTTGGACCAAACGATTAGTTCCATCTTTCTTCTTGACAAAGAGAGAAGGTGCTCCCCAAGTAGAGGAACTTGGACGGATAAAACCCTAACGAAGTGAAGTATCGATTTCCTCCTTGAGCTCAAGGAGTTCATGCGTCGGCATCTTGTATGGCCGCTTGGCAATAGGAGTAGTACCCGGCTTCAAGTCTATGATGAATTCAACAGCTCTAGCAGGGGGTATTCCTGGAAGTTCTTCTGGAAAGACATCTTCAAAATCACGAACACTGGAATGTTCTCTATTCCCTCGAGAGGTGAAGCATTCAATGCATTTAGAACATATATCTGATTCTCGGCATTCTGGATCATCCGAAACGAGTAGTGGATCAACTGGCCAGAAGGGTGTGTGAGTTGGACTTTCTTAGTGGCACAGTCGAGGAAATCATTATGTGCTTTCAGCCAATCCATACCGAGAATGACATTTATGGTAGAACCCTTGAGGGCCATGAGTGAAGAAGAGAACACTAATCCTCCAATTACAATGTGGTTGTTGTGGGCTACCATCGAGGTATCCCACCTGGATCCTGGAGAGTTAATTGCCAGCGGATGGTACATGTTTTCAAATGATAAGTCTTGCTCGTGTGCAAATGCCTCAGATATGAAGGAATGTGACGCTCCTGAATCAAAAAGAACAGACGATGGCACTGAGTTAACGTGGAGGGTTCCCATCACGACAGTCGGTTCCTTCTGAGCCTTATCAACATTGATGTGGTTGGCCTAGCCAAGTATAACAGCAGACGGTTGGGTATTGCTGTTTCTGGAACGATAGCTTCGACGGCTCTTCTTACGACCAGCAGAAGGACATGATGCATTCTGCGGCTGACCCTGGCGACAATCGAGGGTAAGGTGTCCTGGCCGTCCACACTTGTGGCATAAGCCATCATTATGGGGAGGAGCCACAGTATTGGACTGTGCACCCTGAATCGTTAGCTATCTCGGTGGCGGAGGCAGACGGGGTGCAACATATGACGGCCTTGGTGTTGGAGCAGGTCGTTGATGAATATTGTGTGGGATCCAGAGTCGACGTTTCTAAGCAGGCTGACTCGAGGATGAGGCAGCATCTCGAGTACGCCAGCGACTCACGGTACTCGATCAAGCCGATTTCGATTCGGAAAGCTTGGCTAACAAGTGTCGTAAGTCTGCACAATCATGAGCAACAAGTGCGAGCTTTATATCGGGACACAGTCCTTCACAGAATTTCTCCTGCTTGCAGGCATCAGTGCAGACGTCATCCGCAGCACAGCGAGATAAATCAAGGAACTTCCTCTGATATTCATCCACAGTCATTGTGCCCTGTGAGAGTTTGCGGAACTCCTTCTTCTTCTGGTCCATCTGACCTTGAGGAATGTGTCGTGCACGGAAGGCTAACTGAAATTCCTGCCAAGTGGTTACAGTCTCTGCAGGCAGCATACCCCTGTGGCTTTCCCACCATTGAGCAGCTGAACCCTTTAGGTGAAATGTCGCAAAGGTGACATAACTGGCAGGGGCAACATTAGCTGACTCCATCTCAAACAGGATGTCCCGAAGCCAATCATCAGCATCCATAGGATTGGTGGAGTTGCAGAAAATGGATGGGTTGAGGCGCACAAATTCTTGCAGCGTTATTGGGGGAGGCTGTCGGTGTCAAAACCGGCGGATCTCGGGTAGGGGGTCTCGATCTGTGCGTCAAGGCTGATGGTAACAGGAAGCAAGGGACACAGATGTTTACCCAGGTTCGTGCCCTCTCGATGGAGGTAAAACCCTACTTCCTGCTTGATTAATATTGATGATATGGGTAGTACAAGAGTAGATCTACCACGAGATCGTAGAGGCTAAACCCTAAGAGCTAGCCTATGATGGTATGATTATAATTGTGATCGGCCTTCTAAGGACCAACCTTTCCGGTTTATATAGACACCGGAGAGGGCTAGGGTTTACATGGAGTCGGTTACAAGGAAGGAAATATAATATCCGGATCGCCAAGCTTGCCTTCCACGCCAAGGAAAGTCCTATCCGGACACGGGCCGAAGTCTTGAGTCTTGTATCTTCACGTTTCAATAGTCCGGATGTTGTACGCAGTCTGGCAGTCCGGATACCCCCTAATCCAGGACTCCCTCAGTAGCCCCTGAACCAGGCTTCAATGACGATGAGTCCGGCGCGTAGTCTTGTCTTCGGCATTGCAGGGCGGGTTCCTTCGCCGAATACTCCAAAGTGCATGTTACGACGAATAGTGTCCGGCCTCCAATCAATGTTGTGCTCCTCGGCTTCGGTGCCTCAGTAATGACCATCTCCACGTGTCGGGCGAATGCGAGGAGTCGAGGCATTTTTGCATTTGCCATCGATCCTTCGGGCTAACCGTCTATTTAAAGGGACGGGGATTCTCAGATCCAAACCTCACTCTCCCTCCCAGAGCCAACATCAGCAGGCGCTCGCGAAAGGCCATTCCAACATGGCCGGCCGTCGCAGCTCTTCTGCTTGCCCTTCTCGTTCCAAGTCGGGGGATTGGGGAGAGTGTTCAGTTCCTTATAGCCGTTTGATAAAGTTACAAACCCAAGGGTTTCTCCCACCGGCGTTCATGGTCCACGTCCGAGCTAGAATAGGCACTTATGACGGAGGAGACCAAGCTGAGGGATCTCCTAACCCATCTCTGGAGGAGCGTATAAGTCTGATCCCTCATCTGCTGAGGGGCATCGGGTTCCCTATCCACCCGTTCCTTCGCGGGCTCCTGGAGTTCTACGGCCTCCAGTTACACGATCTTATGCCTGGCTCTATTCTGCACATACCGGGGTATGTTGCCCTTTGCGAGCTGTTTTTGGGCTGCAAACCACACTTCAGATTATGGAGGAAGTTGTTACGCCTCGCCCCTGCACTCTGTGGGGAGTCCCTATGTCAAGCGGGCGGGGCCGAAGTATGGCGCATTGCCGAGACCGGATACCTGTTCGGCACTCCTGATAAGGCACCAGAAAGCTGGCCTTCAGAGTGGTTCTATATAAACGACGTCCCCCTTCCGGATCCAGTCCGGCCAGGTCTCCGCAAGTTCAGCAACGCCCCGCCGAGGGCATGCCTAAGCTGGATCCCCCGGGGCCCTCAAGAAGAGGACACAAGGGAAATATTCCTCCTGATGGACAGGATAAAGTTACTGGACAAATCCGGACTGACGATAGTTGAGGTTATGGCGATATGCATAAGACGGGGAGTGCAGCCGCTCCAATATCGGGGGAAGACCATGTGGCATTTCAACGGGGAAGATGACGCCACCCGCTGCAGCCGTAAGGGTCCGGACTCCGCTGCCGCTCTGGCAAGGATATTGTCCGATTTGTACAAAGGGGAAGAGGAGGAATTCCTTCGCATAAAAACGCGGGATGGATTCTCCATGTACAACCCCCTAGCGTGGGTAAGTTGCCATTCTTTTTCCCTGCTTTACTTACTCTAGCATTCTTCTGCTAAGATTACTTGCATCAATGGTTCTGGGTAGGAACAAAGGAGGGCCGTAGAAGGAGTCTTCAGCCCCCAGCAACTGAGAGGACCTGGAAGGGCCCTAGATCCGGGACTTAAAGTGGATCCGGATATCACCGTGGAGCTTGTCAACGGGTATTCTATCAAAGTAGGGATGGCGCCCTAGTGGCAATTACGGTCGACTACCCTGGACTGCTCCCCCCTTCGCGTGTAAGCCGAACTAAAAACCCCTATCCTTCGAAGAGGACTCTTCCCATGTATTACAATTTACCTCTGAGGTGTCGTTCTATTTGCAGAAACGACGGCCGGAGCGAGGGGCCGAGCCCCTAGGGACTCATCAACCACGAGCGTCCAGATCGGGAAGGCTCAAGAGGAAGGCGGTGAGGGTTGACACACCGCTACAGAGGTAAAGCAATGACCTGTCCTGTAATTATAAAATTTAAAATATGACAGCGCCTGACGGTGTCCTGTACTAGGGGGTACTCACCACGTCGTCTTCCGATCAGTTGGATTGGGCCGAGGATCCCCATGGCCGTATACTCATGGGCCAGTCCGGACAGTTGCCGCATACAAGGAAGATTCCACAAGACTTGGCGATCAAGACAAGGACTCCTCTCCCACCGGCGATTCGGGTTAGGACTCTTGTTATCCTAGGCCTCTGGTGCATTATATAAACCAGGGCCAGGCTAGTCGACATAGATACAATACACAACAATCGTACCATAGGCTAGCTTCTAGGGTTTAGCCTCTTTGATCTCGTGGTAGATCCACTCTTGTAACACACATCATCAATATTAATCAAGCAGGACGTAGGGTTTTACCTCCATCAAGAGAGCCCGAACCTGGGTAAAACATCGTGTCCCTTGTCTCCTGTTACCATCCGCCTAGACGCACAGTTCGGGACCCCTACCCGAGATCCGCCGGTTTTGACACCGACATTGGTGCTTTCATTGAGAGTTCCTCTGTGTGTTCGGCAAAAGGTCGATGGCTCGCCCGCAGATCAACTGCGACTTCGGCATATTCATCACCAGCTCGACTGGTCACCTTGGTTCGACCAAGGACTGTGCCCTATCTCCGATCGTCATGTTCGGATGAGGGCCTTCATCAACATCAGCTCCGATCTCTATCAAGATCATGGAGGAATCATCCAGTGAGCCCGGGGGCTCAGCGCCAACAATTACCTCGTGCGACCGTGCTTGTTTTCTGGACAGCGAACTTGTATCCGCCGTCACCGCCTCCTCGAAAGGCCGGTTTGACGATTCCTTTGGTGAAATAGTGCGGAATTGGGTCTACAACAACCCTGGAAAATTTCGTCGAGTTCCGATGGAGGAATCTCTAGCAATCTGCGATATACCGGAGCCGCATTGAATCTGGACGCGAATCCGGATGAGTTTAGGGCGTGGTGTCCAGCTTTTAGCTCGGACTTACTTTGGAAGATCCAACCATTGATCGGCTGCGGAATTCCTATATCTACCATCCCTCAAAATTTCAGCTCGATCCGACCGTCCAAACTCCGGGAACCTACCGATTAGTGCATCACTTTTCGGATCTGTTTTCTGCGCGAAAACGAATCCGACCCGAGTTCGTCTTTTTTATGAACGGGATTTCGGACATCCTTTTTGAAGGAAGTTTTGTATGGTGTATTGTGTTTCGTTTCCGAACACATCCCACTAGCTTTAAAATCTTTTGAACATGATCTTCAATATCATGCTGGTGTCAAACCAGTCCGGCAATATTGCTCCACGGCTGCCGACCTACGCTACACGTCGTCACTTTGTTGAGCCGAGCTCAACTTCTTCGGATCATCATCTCGGCAAGCTGAACAAGAGTCCGGCATCGCGAAGGATAAATCATCACCAACATCTCCGCCCCACAGATTGCATGGAGCGGGCACACCTGCATCGCCGCACGGTCACTTCATCAAGCCGGCATCGACCACGTCACGACCTGCATCGGCAGGGCCGCACTGTTGCTTTTTCAAGCTGGTGCCCATCACGCCGACCTACTTCGACTCATCGGCTGACACCAAGGCTTCATCACATTAGCTGGACCGGGGGCATCATCATCTCTTCATCAACCTGCCCCGGAGACTTCGGCGTCGCTGGCCCACCAGCTCCGTCACGTTAGCTGGACCGAGGGCTTTGCCTCGGTGAGCCAACCTTTGCCAGCATCACCATGCCGTTGCTTTATCGCCCATCAGGCGATAGGTGTGCGGATCGAGTCCCAATTTTGGGAATCACCTTTCTTGGATTGCTGCAACAAATAAACCAGGTGCTATTAATCCTAGTTTTTTTTTGCTTGTTTGGGTTCATTTTTTCCAATGAATTATTACTCTGGTTTGTCCATCATATGTACGCAGGTCTATCAAATGGTGGCCGCATTAACGATGGTTGCATGGTTGTTCGGTCAGTTTCCGTACATAGTCCGGCGAACGCCGATCCGAACTCGAACCGACCGTGAATCTGGGCCTTGCCATGCCTTTACCGCATCACGCCGCCGCTCTGCATCGACATTGACTTTGGTGCCAGGCCATATTTCTTTTATTACTCACTTTGCATAAATTATTTATTATGCAACATTTTTTCTAATTCTTATTATTACTATTATCTCCGGTTTGCACTATTTTTTGTGCACAGGAAAATGATCGATAGGACTATATCCTTTGGCGTCACCTCGGCTGGACGGGGGGCTTCGTCAACACTTCATTACCCCATGCCGGGGACTTCGGCATCACCTTGTCGTCCTGCACTGACCGTGCTATGTCACCACTCCGGAGCGCCGAGCTCTTCGCTCCGCCACCTCGGGATCGGCTTGGGGGATGGAACCTTGTCCCGCATCAAGCTCGGACCGCGTCGTCAATACCGAACACATTAACCAGCTAAGTTGCCTTCATGCTCGAAGTTTTAAATTTCTAACATGTGTTCGGTTCGACCAAGCATTATACTTTTTTGGAAAAAAAAGTTGCTTGTAAAAATTTTCCTTGTCCAAACTTTGTTCGCACATACTTGACACGCTACCCGCGCTCATTATACCTGGGGCCTTCTTTAACAGAAGCTTATTAATACTGGCTTTATGCCCAACACATGTGTCACACTTCCGCATGTACCTTTTATTCACCATTATATGCATCGATATGACTTAAGTTTTGGCCAAGCTGGGTTGCCTGGCTCCTGTGCTTACCCCTACGTCCCCGATTGTTCGGCTAGGTGGTAAAGGGAGCACCTCTGCGATTGTTACTGCCGGGTCAGCCGGATGTGTACCTCAGACTGGGTGAAGCCGAAAGCTAGCGTTCTTAAGGGAATACTCGGTCGGTGAACTAATAGATGATTTCTTACCTATTTATTTACCTGCCCCCAGATGTTTTCCTGCTCTTTTCGCAGTCCGGACATGCACTTTAGGGCATGCCTCCCAGGGAAAGGAACCCCTAACGGAACTATTCTCCCTGGAAGATGTTTCTTACTAACCATGTAATATAACATAACTAGTTGGGCACTTGTCCGATAAAGCACTAACGACCCCACGCTCGGTCTCCACGCATGCCCCGGTTTTATAACCGCGAGGGTATTCGGACACACTCCGGACTATTGGGTCCAGAGGTTGAAGCGAAAAGGTCCGCTACGACAAACGGTCTACAATCCGGCTAGAAGGCATTCTACATGTCACCTTACATTTTATAGTCAACTTTTACCCAAGTCACTTGCGGGCTCTTATGTTTATTTGAGTCGTTTCATACTAAGTGTTTTTCTTCTTAGTCGTTGCAAAGTTAAAGCACAGCAGAAGCACTTTTTTCTCTAAAGTCCAATTTTCGGATTGGCACCGAACACTTGATCTTGTTCGGACGTCATGTTTTTACTAACGTTTTTTGGTTTTCCGAGCTTTTGGCACTTTTAACTATTTGTGTGTTTTCAGCACAAGTCTCGCAGTGCAACGCCGGACACCTTTAGAGATTCGGCAAAAACATTCTCGGATATTGCTATATATGCATCAGTTTCGAATTGTGTCTTCGGTCAATAGTTGGGTTGCCCGGCTCCCACGCTTGCCTCCTACGTTCCGCTTTGTTCGGCTAGGTGTGCAAAGGCACCACTGCGATTGTGCTTCCAGCTCGCATGGTCAAGCACCTCAGTGGAGAAAGCCGAAAACTGACTGTCACAATAGGTGTAAACTGGTCAGCGATCCGATGACTATATTAAATTACGGGCCATTCATAACATTGGCCGAAGTGTTTCCGGCTTGACCTCGATCGTCGCGAACACTACCGGGGCTATTAACTGGCCTCCCAAACTAAATCCTCGATATTTTGCTCTTACATTGGAGCTGAGGTTTCATGATCATGCTCAAGATGACAACCCAAAGAAAGGAACCGATAAGCGGGACTATTTTCTTTGGAAGACATTTCTTCTGTTAAACAGTAATATAACATATCTCTCTGCGTACCTTTGTTTATAAAACCGTATGGCCAGATTGTCTTGTTTGTCATAAATCTTTGCCCTAATAAAGGCTTCATAAAGTAGGACAAATACTCCTCGGCTATTGGCCGAGGAGGTGGAAGCCGATGGTCGGTCAACAAAGTTTTGTACAATGCGGATCCGAGCATTAATGACGTAAAGTACTTGGATACATAGAGTCATTACACATAATTTGTGATTTTACTATGGATATTGATCCTTAATTCGGCCACCCGTGCCCGCATTAAGGCTCGGGGGCTACTGGGCTTCGGGCTTATTATTTACAAATATTAAAGGGGCACATCGATCCCCTGATCTTGTGTTGCCACCCGACCAGTGTCTCGGGGCTCTTGCATTGCATGTTCTATGCGTAAAATTTTAAGTGCAATACAGTTTCCGAGGAGATTATGATCCTCAGGTTGGTCGGCCGCACCCAACCCAAGTCTCGAGGACTGAGCACGCCGCTTTTTGTGTCCCGAAGTATTCTGCCGAGCTAGGACTTGATCCTCGGACCGATTTTGCAAATCAACCTGAGTCTCGGCAGCTACGGGGATCAGCGGTCTTATGTCATCCTTCATGGGCATCTCGGGTTTTTACACACCTTGAGGGCTACTGGCCATGTATCTCGGCAGAGAATAAATTGCATCAATCAAAAATATTGACAAAAATCGGCCCACATTTGGGGTGGTGCACCACCTCGGAAGCAGTCCGGCATAAAGCTCGGGCGCTAGTGGTTGGCTCCATAGAGGGCATTTCCGGCATTAAGCTCGGCTAAACTCCTTCAAACTTCTTTGAACCAAGGTGATTGACGACACCTCGGATACAGTCCGGCGTTGGAGCTCGGATACATAGTCTGGCGTTGGAGCTCGGATACCGTCCGGCGTTGGAGCTCGGATACATAGTCCGGCGATAGAGCTGAGAAGCAGTCCGGCATTGGTGCTCGGCTGCAAGAGATACCTTGAATGCAGTCCGGCGTTAGAGCTCGGACGCAAGAGGACACTGCCTCCCGGGAACAATTTCGAACCCAAGGTGTGGCATAAAAATAACGAGGCATTGATAAAGGCCGGAAACTTAAAGGGGCTCCTCGGATACCCGACGTGTAAACTCGTCGAATGCATTTCGGCGATCCTCAAGATCGAAGATGAGAAGATTTGTTGAACCAGTTTTCAAGACCGACGACTGAAGATGAAGAACGGTTCGGAAGAATCGAGGAGCGTCCCTAACTTGAAGACCGGTTCAGGGGGCTACTGACGGTGTCCTGGACTAGGGGGTACTCACCACGTCGTCTCCCGATCAGTTGGATTGGGTCGAGGATCCCCATGGCCGTATACTCATGGGCAAGTCCGGACAGTTGCCGCATACAAGGAAGATTCCACAAGACTTGGCGATCAAGACAAGGACTCGTCCCCCACCGGGCGTATTCGGGTTAGGACTCTTGTTATCCTAGGCCTGCGGTGCATTATATAAACCAGGGCCAGGCTAGTCGACATAGATACAATACACAACAATCATACCATAGGCTAGCTTCTAGGGTTTAGCCTCTTTGATCTCGTGGTAGATCCACTCTTGTAACACACATCATCAATATTAATCAAGCAGGACGTAGGGTTTTACCTCCATCAAGAGGGCCCGAACCTGGGTAAAACATCGTGTCCCTTGTCTCCTGTTACCATCCGCCTAGACGCACAGTTCGGGACCCCCTACCCGAGATCCGCCGGTTTTGACACCGACAGCGCCCTTTGTGTCTGGCAGGAAGAGGAATAACCGGACTATATCCGGCGACCCTACCAATCAAGCCTCCACTAGCCGAGTTCCAGAACCGGCTTCGGGGGCGGAGGCGGACACGGGGCCAGCACCGCATAGCTCTCCAACAAAGAGTGCGGATATGCTCTCAGCCATGAATTCTGAAGTAGAGAGCGCCGTGAATCATAGGCGCCGACGGGCCGCATTTGAACAACATCTTTTCGAAGAGGCATTTAATGCCTTCAATTCGGGAGACGCATACATCCGAAGCTACTCAAGGCGGGCTTGCCCGAAGCGGACCAAAGATACCAAAGATATACGGGTAAGAAAATTTGATAAGCATGTGAAGCAGTAGCCCCTGAGACTTGAAACGGTTGAAACAACAGTTTTAAGGAGCAATGTATGTACAGGTCCTTGTAGAGAACAACGAGCAATTGTCTCGGGAGCTGGAGGGATGCAAGGCCGAATCGAGGGCCTTGATTGCCAAATTAGAGGAACCCCAAAAGCCCTCATCTGGTAACAATTGTCACAATTGCACGAAGATGCACCAGTTGGTAAATGGCTGATGTGACAAGTCTAACGAGAAAATTCTGCAGACAATCCCGGGTGAATTCGAGGGCGTAAGAGAGGACGATCGCATCTCAAAAAGCAGCCGGAGGCTGGCGAGCGCATTCTTACGCGAGTTAGGCGGGAGAAGAACGATCTTCAAGATGCCAAAGTTCAGCTGGACGTGGAGTTAAAAGATCTCCGCGCTCAGCTGGCGGACTCCGTGAAGGAGAACAAGAGGCTTCGACGCGACATTTATGGTAAGTGCCTAGACGAACTGTTGTATAGTTCAGCGAGGAAGTATAATGAAAGAATTTTGCTTGCAGGAATGTTAACGGGTCGCCCTGAAGAGGAGATGCCCTCATCTGCAAATGATTTACTGCAAGACCTTTCGCAACTGCACGAGCGAGCTCGGCAAGTGATGCAGGTCGTTGCTCAGGCTTTGTGGCCATCAAGCCTACTGCCGAATGGCATGGAGGAACTTGCGGACCTGCTTCAAGGAGCTCGGCGGCGCTTCCGTCTATGGAAGATATCAGCATGCCGGCAAGGAGCAAGAGAAGCCTGGGCAATGGTGAAGACGCGCTACACCAAGCTGGACCCAAACCATATGGCCGAAGTGGGACCGGCAGGGCCCGATGGGCAAGAAATTCCCGTAAGTCTGGTGTATGACCAGGTAGCGTTAGCCGCTAAGTATTCTCAACAGGATTGTAAGCTAGATAGCCTGTTGGACGGTATAGAAGAGGAATATAATCAGTCCAAGTGACTGTGTAATTTAATGGGCTTAAGTAGCCCCTAGCCGGATTAAAATCATTTGTCATGGCGGACCTTTTCGCTTCAGCCCCTTGATCCTATATTCCGGGGTGTGTCCGAATACCCGCTCAGTCATACAAAACCGGGGTATGCGTGGAAACAAAGCGTAGGGGTCATAAGTGCTTGAACAGACAAGTACCCAACTAGTTATGTTATATTACATGGATAGTAAGAAACATCTTCCAGAGAGAATAGTTCCGTTAGGGGTTCCTTTCCCTGGTACGCATGCGACGATGCACATGTCCAGACTGCGAACGATGGCACGGGATACAAGACTTCTGGGGATTTATGTTATAATAAACGAACACATCTTTTGTACACCGGTCGAATATTCTCTTAAGGAAGCTAGCTTTCGGCTTCACCCAGTCTGAGGTACACATCCGGCTGAACCAGCAGTAACAATCGCAGAGGTGCTCCCCTTATGCCCTAGCCGAATTAACGGGAACATGGGGCATAAACACAAGAGCCAGGCAACCCAGCTTGGCAACATCTTAAGTCATATCAATGCATATAATGGTGAAGAAAAGGCACATATGGAAAAAGAATGCATATGTGATGGGCAGAAAGCCATGTGAGTAATTATTTTTAGCTTCCGTATAGGAAGCCCCCAGGTATTGAATACTTTGTGTGAAGGGAGAAAAAGGTCGAGAAAGGAAAAGGGGATGGGGCATAATTAAAAGGGAGAGGTTAGGAGACGAACACTGTGTTCGGCGCTAGGCGTAGAATCTCCGTAGTCTTGCCGCGTTCCATGGGTTCGGCTCGAGTCTGTTATCGGATGCATTATGTAAGCGGTACGCTCCTCCGGTCAGAACTTTGTCAATGACGAAGGGACCCTCCCACTTGGGTTTGAGTTTGTCCTTCTTCTTCTCAGGTAGTCGTAGAACGAGCTCGCAATATTGTAAGTTTTGGCCCGCACTTCTCTGCTTTGGTATCGTCGAGCCTGCTGCTGATAGAATGCGGAAGGGCTTTTGCGACATCGCGCTCCTCCTCCAGGGCATCCAAATTATCCTGTTGATCTAACTCGGCTTCCTTCTCTTCGTACATGCGTACGCATGGCGAATCATGTATTATGTCGCAAGGTAATATTGCTTCCGCGTCGTACACCATAAAAAATGGTGTATATCCGGTGGTGCGATTTGGCGTGGTCCGTAGCCCCCAGAGTACGGAGTCGAGCTCCTCCACCGGCGTATCCGACTGCATCAAGGATCGCACTAGTCCGGGTTTGATGCCACTCATAATGAGACCATTTGCCCGCTCTACGGCCGTTTGTTTGGGGATGGTAGGCGGGCGTAATCGAGCTTGATGCCCATTTTGCGCACCAAGTTTTCACTTCGTCGGCTATGAAATTTGAGCCATTATCGGTGATGATGCTATGGGGACACCCTATCGATTAATGCGACCCGGATATGAAGTCTATTACTGGTCCGGATTCAACCGTTTTGACTGGTTTAGCTTATATCCATTTGGTGAATTTGTCCACCATGACCAATAAGTATTTCTTCTTATGGCTTCCCCCTTTAAGAGGTCCGACCATATCCAGCCCCCAGACCGCAAAGGGCCAAGTTATGGGGATTGTTTGGAGAGCGGTAGGGGCATATGACTCTGATTGGCAAAGAGCTGGCAACCGACGCAGTGTTGGACAAGGTCTTGTGCGTCTGCTCGGGCCATTGGCCAATAGAAACCTGTACGGAAGGCCTTGCTGACTAATGCCCGAGCCGCGGCGTGATGCCTGCCCAGGCCGGCATGGATTTCAGCCAAGAGGTGCCGCCCTTCCTCTTCGGAGATGCATCTTTGTAGTACTCCGGTAGCGCTTTTCTTGTAGAGTTCCCCTTCGTAGAATTTGTAAGCTTTAGAATGCCGGACAATGCAGCGTGCTTCATTTTGGTCTTCGGGGAGCTCCTGCCTATTTAGGTAGGCCAAGAAGGGCTCGGTCCACGGGGCGATTACAGCCATGATTTCATGGGCCGAGGACGTTATTTCGGGGGTATAACCTCCGACTATGTCTGATGGTTCGGAATCTGGGGATGTATTCGGATCCGTGCTAGTATTGCCGGACTCCCCTTCCCATACTACGGATGGCTTGAACAGTCGTTCCAAGAATATGTTAGGTGGGACAGGGTCACGTTTAGCGCCGATGCGAGCAAGGACATCCGCCGCTTAATTGTTTTCTCGAGCCACATGGTGGAATTCGAGCCCCTCGAACCGAGCTGACATTTTGAGGATGGCATTACGGTAGGCCGCCATTTTCGGGTCCTTGGCATCAAAATCTCCGTTTATCTGTGATATTGTGAGGTTTGAGTCCCCGCGCACTTCTAGGCGTTGAATGCCCATAGAGACTGCCATCCGAAGACCGTGCAATGAGCCTCGTGATTCGCCTGCATTGTTGGAGTCTGTATAATATTTGGAGGACGTCTTTGGACCGTGTCTCCGGTGGGAGACGCTGTGACTACACCTGCTCCCAATCCGGCCAGCGTTTTAGAGTCGTTGAAGTGCATGATCCAGTTTGAGTATGCGCCGTACTCTTTAGGGAGTTCGGCTTCTATCCATTCGGCGACTAAGTCAGCCAACACTTGCGACTTAATGGCCCACCGAGGTTTGTTCGTTATGTTGAACGGGAGGAGCTCAATGGCCCATTTGGCAATCCGGCCCGTAGCATCGCGGTTATTTATTATGTCATTGAGTGGTACTTCGGAGGCCACCGTAATCAAACACTCTTGAAAGTAGTGTCGTAGCTTCCGGGATGCCATGAACACCGCGTATGCTATTTTTTGATAGTGTGGGTATCGGGATTTGCATGGGGTTAGGACCGTGGACACGTAGTAGACCGGCTTTTGAGCGGTATTTGTATCCGTCGACCTTCGTTCAACGACGAGCATCAAGGCTTACGACTTGATGTGTTGTAGCTATGTACAACAGCATAGGTTCGTTGACATTCGCACCTTGTTAATCGGATTACTGGCCAATAAGGTCTTTATTTCATCCAGTCCGGCCGCGGCTGCATCCGTCCCATCTGAAGTGTTCGGTGCATAGAAGAAGGCGGTAGAGCGGTAGTGCCTTTTCTCCTAACTCGGAGATAAAGCGGCCGAGAGCAGCCACGCATCCGGCTAGTTTTTGGATGTGCTTGAGGTGCATTGGTATGGCCAATCGTGACAGAGCTTCGGATCTTTGCCGGGTTCGCTTCAATTCCTCTATTGGAAACGATGAAGCCGAGTAGCTTCCCGAGGGACGCCAAAACACATTTTTTCGGATTCAGCTTGATGTCGTATGTCCGGAGATTGTCGAATGTAAGCCTCAAGTCATCTATTAGGGTTTCGACGTGTTTTGTTTTTATGACCACGTCGTCCACGTATGCCTCCACTGTTTTGCCGATTTGCTTTTCCAAGCATGTTTGAATCATGCGTTCGTAGGTTGCACCGGCATTCTTGAGCCCGAAAGGCATAGTGTTGAAGCAGAAAGGGCCATATGGCGTTATGAAAGCTGTTGCAGCTTGGTCAGACTCTGCCATCTTTATTTGATGGTATCCAGAGTATGCGTCGAGGAAACACAGTGAGTCGTGTCCAGCTGTGGCATCGATGATCTGATCAATGCGAGGGAGGGGAAAGGGATCCTTGGGGCAAGCCTTGTTGAGGTCTCTGAAGTCGACGCATAGGCGCCAGGATTTATCCTTCTTTGGTACCATCACCAAATTTGCCAGCCAATCCGGATGTTTGATATCTCTGATAAATCCGGCCTCTAGTAGCTTGGCTAACTCTTCCCCATTGCTGTCGCTTTGGGCTCGAGAATCGCCTTAGGGTGCCTTGACTGGTTTATATCCTTTTAGAATATTGAGGCTGTGTTTGGCCACCTGCGTGGGATGCCCGGCATGTCCGGTGGGTGTCGGCGAAAATGTCCCAATTCTCGCAGAAGAAATCTCGTAGTCTTGGCGTCAATCGCGGGGCTCACCGTGTCCCGATGGAAGCTGTCTTCGTGGAGTCCGTTGGGTGGACCTGGAATTTGACTATCTCGTCTGCAGGTTTGAATGAGGTGGACTTGGGTCGTTTGTCTAGTATCACGTCGTCCCTGTCCACAGTGGCCCGCAGTGTTGTTAACTCTTCGGCTGCTAGGGCTTCAGATATTTCTTCCGAGGCTAGAGCTTTGGTTTTATTTTCGGCGCGAAGCGCAACGTCTGGATCACTGGCTAGAGTGATGATTCCATTGGGTCCGGGCATTTTAAGCTTCATGTACCCATAATGGGGTACAGCTTGAAAGCTTGTAAACGCGTCCCGCCCTAGAAGGGCATTGTATCCGCTGCTAAAAGGAGCCACCCGGAATGTGATTTCCTCTGACCTATAATTCTCCGGGGTGCCGAATACCACATCGAGTGTGATTTTTCCCGCACACCACGCTTCCTGAGTAGGGATAATTCCCCTGAAGGTCGTGCCGCTTTGTTCAATGCAGCTTTTATCAATCTCCATCTTGCTGACTGTTTCTTCATAAATCAGATTTAATCCGCTTCCGCCGTCCATGAGTACTTTAGTGAGCCGAAAGCCATCTACGACCGGACTAAGGTCCAGATCGGCTGGTGCCCGGACAGCCCGGAATCGAGGTTCATCACTGGCACTAAAAGTTATAGCAGTGTTGTTCCAAGGGTTTATTTTTGCCACACGGTAAATTTCAGCGGAGCCTCGACGAGCTCGCTTGCGCCTATTGTTTGAGGCGGAAGTCTCGAAGACTGTTAGTATCGTATTGTGTTCGCTGGCGGGATGTTGTTCCGCTTTATGGCCCACAAGAAGATCCTCACCACTTTTTGCCACCTGCCGGAGTATCCAACATGCCTTAAGGCTATGAGTTGGTGTTGTATCCGGCATCTTGTGGAGCTTACATGGCCCGTCGAGCCATTCTTCCAATACGGATCTCCGCCCTGGAGTGGGCTTTGGTTTCTTGGGGGTTGGGTCGTACGACTTACGAGAGTTCGTCCGCTTAGTTCGGACAAAGGTTTTGGCGAGAGCAGTACTATGCCAAAATTCTGTTTGGGTCTTCCAAGAGCTCTCCATCGCACAAGATTTCAGATTATGGTTGCCAAGTCCATGGCGTACTATGTCGTGGCGGCTTATAGCATTGAGGAGTCCTTCGTCTGCGCAGTTTTTGCGTAAAAGTGAGACCATGTTCTCTTCAGCGGTAGTCCCCGACCTTGTTAAGCGCAAGGAGGAATCGCACAATAGTGATGTACGGTTTCTGGTGCTCTTGCACGATGCGGGAGAGACAGTTTAGGTCCAGTTTAGAGTCCGGATTTTGATCCGATCTAACGCCCAAGGGCGCGGGCGGTCCCGAGCTAAACAGCTCAGAATCCGGGGTGCCCAATTTCTTCGGCCCAATGCCCGATTTTAAGTCTGGGACCTGGGTCAGGTTTTCCTTTGAGCAGGTCTTTGGCTCAAGGAGTTTGGTGATCCGAACACAACTTGTCCTCAGAGTTGAGGGGCAATCCGCGTGTGGTTCCTCCACTATCGCTATCTCATGGGTGGCCGGCCGGGACCTGATGTCCCTTTGGTCGGGTTTAAGCCCAATCCGGTCGTAGTCTATAGCGACTCCTAGAGTGGCGATGCGATCCAAGAGTTCGTTAAGGGAGGAGAGCTCCATTGGATCCATCTGTTCGGCAAGTTCCGAACTGACGCGAAGGTTATGATTGATGACCCGAGAAGTCATCATCGGCGCCACCGCCGATGGGGCGGCCATGATAAAGCCGCCGAGCTGGAGCGTCTGGCCTACAGCTAGAGCCCCCTCCGAGGTAATGTCGTCCTTGACAACGAGACGAGCCATCGAGCCTGACGGCAACGACACATAGGGACTCTCAATGAGAGCACCAATGTCGGTGTCAAAACCGGCGGATCTCGGGTAGGGGGTCCCGATCTGTGCGTCAAGGCTGATGGTAACAGGAAGCAAGGGACACAGATGTTTACCTGTGTTCGGGCCCTCTCGATGGAGGTAAAACCCTACTTCCTGCTTGATTAATATTGATGATATGGGTAGTACAAGAGTAGATCTACCACGAGATCGTAGAGGCTAAACCCTAAGAGCTAGCCTATGATGGTATGATTGTCATTGTGATCGACCTTCTAAGGACCAACCTCTCCGGCTTATATAGACACCGGAGAGGGCTAGGGTTTACATGGAGTCGGTTACAAGGAAGGAAATATAATATCCGGATCGCCAAGCTTTCCTTCCACGCCAAGGGAAGTCCCATCCAGACACGGGCCGAAGTCTTGAGTCTTGTATCTTCATGCTTCAATAGTACGGACGTTGTACATAGTCTGGTAGTCCGGATACCCCCTAATCCAGGACTCCCTCAGAGGCTGTTGATGAGCATTCTGGTTTGGAAACTGAGCCATTACCCCAGTCATAAACTGACGATTCAGCTCAAACTGCTGCATCATTGCGGCAATATAGGGTGGAGGTGGAGGATCGTCAGGCATCCTGCTAAAAACATCAGGGAGCAGTTTTAACAAGAGGTTGGAGTAGGTGTATGGAGTCATTCATGATGTAACTTGAACAATGAGCAAAGGCGTAGTATGTACAAAACAGTAGTCATTAAAGGCATACATATACATATACGGAGCCAATTACATGTTAGTATGAGTTCGGACAAGAGAATCATCCCAAACATACTAGGCGGCACGCTGGCATGCGATGGAGGGATACAACAACGAGACATAGCAAAGGCTACATCAACATCGGAGAAAACCACTAGAGCGAGGAATCTGCAGGGGACGACGCAGGGTGCCCTCGATAAAAGGATCATGCGGCCCGTGAACAATGTGAAGCAGATCCTGGCTTCCAATTCAAGAAAGGCATAATACAAATCTCCGGATGGATGTGATCACGAGACCCTATTGTTTAGAGTTAGCAAATCATTTAACCTGAATCGAAGAGAGATCAGAGTCCCAGAGTATAGACGAGGAGTAAAAGATCCTAATACCACCCAATGGCGACGTGGGCCCGTAAGCCACACAGCCATGTTAGTAAAATAGTTTTTTTATAGGCTAGACTCAACTTCGGCCAAGGAGTTGGAAAGGGGGATCCTACATGCAGTCGGCTCTGATACCAACTTGTGACGCCCCCGATTCGACCGTACTCTAATCATACACGCAAATGTGTACGATCAAGATCAGGGACTCATGGGAAGATATCACAATACAACTCTAGACACAAATCAAAATAATACAAGCTTTATATTACAAGCCAGGGGCCTCGAGGGCTCGAATACATAGCTCGATGCACAAGAGTCAGCGGAAGCAACAATATCTGAGTACAGACATAAGTTAAACAAGGATGCCTTAAGAAGGCTAGAACAAAAGCAACACGATCGAAGAGGCAAGGCCTCCTGCCTGGGACCTCCTAACTACTCCTGGTCTTCGGTGGCCTCCATGTAGTAGTATTCGTCGGCGGTGGCATCCGCCCCTGTGGATCCACCATCCGTTGCATCAACCGGAAAGAAGAAGGAAGGGGGAAAGGGGAGCAAAGCAACCGTGAGTACTCATCCAAAGTACTGCAAGCATCAGATCTAAACTAAGTATGCATTGGTATCAAATGGAAGGGTCAGATTCGTGGACTGAACTGCACAATGCCAGAATAGAGGGGGAAGGCCTAGCCTAACAAAGACTAGCATCTTCAAGCAGCTCCGAGTATCTTGCAGCATGTAGAAGAGTAAAGAATAGCATTTTATATTAACAAACATGTTGTAACATTAATGCCCAAAGATCCTTCCTCGACTCCCTGCGAGAAAGCAATCCCGGAGCCACATAACTTAAGTATCCATTTCTAGTTGTATCAGATCAAGATATAAGTCTGAACGTCCATTACCGTGGACACTGTATTCGAATAAAGATCTTCCCTGCAGGGGTGCACCACGTTTTCCAACACGCTCGATCACTCTGGCCGGACTCACTTTTTCTCGGGTCAATGCCCGCCTCGGAAGATCAACACGCCGCAGCCCGACCTAGGCTCAGCAGAGAGGTCCCCGTCGGTCTACATCCTAAGCACTCCGGTTCGGGGCCCATCGCCTGTTGCACCGGTCACAGCACAAGGGGATACCAAAGACCACCCATGAAGTGGATGGCACGATCCGACCCGCCACAATGCCGAATCGACGTCGACAAAGCTTGGCCGATACCGCGACGTCGAGGCCCATATCTATTCTCGCGTGGTGGTTAGTGTGAAAAGGCCAAAGTCCAATTCAGAACAAATACCCAAACCAGAGTGTATTGTTAGCTCGCGGAGACGAGCAGAGACTCACGATAATGTGACCCCGTCGCCTGCCTCGAGGAAATACGGCAAGGGCAAGCCCACCACACGAGGGCTACCCGACTTCCCGGTCCGTGCCTCAGAATCATCTTGCGGGTGCTCTCGGGCCCGCCCGACTTTCCCAAAGGTCTCAAGTAATGTCAAGGTAACCGTGTGTCCAAACATCACGGAAAACCCAAGGAATCACCCTCGGAGGATTCCACTCGATGTAATCATCAAGGTGAACGTAAGAGGAACCACCCTCGAGATTCACACTTGAGGGGTTGCAACGACGAGCCAGATCGGGAATGGTGAAGGAGGAAATCACCCTCGATGACCACGAATCGAATAGCTACACTACAGAATTATCATCAGGAGTGCGTTATGAGGGATCACCCTCGGCACTCGATAGTAGCTCTACAGAGGCGAACAACTAAAGGGGCGTGATGTGATGTGCGGTGTCGGGCTCTGGTCGTCAATCATGTAGCTCGAGTCGTCGATGATGAAGCAGGGGAAATAAGGACAAGGTGGAGGTCACTGATGGATCACTATGCAACCTATACTAAGCAGTTTAGGATAAGCAGGTAGGTAAAAATAGCAGGTACAAAAGCAGGCTATGCATCAGAATAGGAGCAAACAATAACAGTAGCAAAATCTAATGCAAGCATTAGAGTATAGAATGGGCGGCATCGGGATGATCAAAGGGGGGCTTGCCTGGTTGCTCAGACAAGAAGAAGGGGTCGTCGTCGACGTAGTTGATCACAGCGGCAGTCTCGGGGTCTACCGGAGAGAAGAGGGGGGAGAAACAGTAAATACATAGCAAGCAAGAGCACAATAGGACAACACGCAGAGCTAGACGTGTTCTAACGTGGTGCTACACGTTACCGGCGAAGGGGGATAACATCCAGGAATGTTTCCCCAAGTTTAGCATTTTCGGATAGATGAAATGGAGGGGAAAAGTTGCATGATCACTATGCTAGGGATATGTGACAGATGAACGGAGAGCGTATTCTGATTCGTCTCGTCGTGCTGAGCAACTTTGATGTATAAAACTTTTTCATCCGAGTTACAGATTATTTTCTATGATTTTTCAAAGTTTTAATAATATTCTGAAATCATTAATAATTCTAAAATGGGGTTATTGCATCAGCATGATGTCATCACGACATCAGCAGTCTGATGCAGTTGACTGAGTCAAACTTACATGTGGGTCCCGCTGTCATTGACACAGTTTAATTAAACAGGGTTAATTAGACTAAAAGGCAATTCGGTTAATTAAACACAATTAAATAGGGTTAATTAACAGGATTAATTAATTAAATTATTTTATTTACTGTTTTCCCTTTTTTAACAGGGGCGGGCCCCAGTTGGAAGTGGCCCAGGAGGCCACGCGGGTTAACGGGCACAGGCGCGGCATGGGGCGCCTGCACCAACGGGCAACAGGGGGCGCCGGAGGCCGTAGCAAGACGGCGGGGAGGCCGTGGCCTCGGCGAGGCAAGGCGGAGAGCCATGGCAGGCGGCTTGGTGGCGCGGGCGTGAGGAGGAGGCAAGATGGCAGGGGACAGTGCTGCAGCGGTGGAGGGAGCAGCAGACGGGCGGCCATGGACGCGGTCGGCGTGCGCGATGAGCGTGACCACGGGCGCGGCGACGGTGGCACAGAGGAGGCGACAGGGAAGGACGACGAAGTCCTCACCCACGTTGAAGGCGTACGAGGCGACGAGGCTCGACGGAATCATCGATGGAGAGGCGAGGCGGGGTTGAGGAGGCGGTCGAGGAGGACGGCGGTTCGGCGGCAGCGGGTAGCGCCGGGCGGCGTCGTCGAAGCGGCGCCGAGGGACGGCGTCCAGGCGGTGGGGCGCGGCTCGATCCTCCCGATCCAATCGGGGGGCAGAGGAGGGGAGGGGAGGCGACGGGCAGCAGGGGGGTCCCTCGGTCGGCGGCGATGTGGCGACGGGGCGACGCGGGGGCGCGCTCCGGATCGGGAGTGAGAGGTAGGCGAGATCGGGGGAAGAGTGGGGAAGTGGGGGACGTTAGGGTTTGCTCGGGTGGGGGAGGCCATATAGGCCAGGGGCAACGGTTGTGGGCCGGCTGGGCTGATTGGCCCAGTTGGGCCGGGGGGGTCTTCTTTTGTTTTTTTTGTTTGCTTTCTCCTTTTCTTTTATTCAGTTTATTCCTTCTTGCTTTTATTGACTTTAGAGCGTCTAAACATCCTATAAATTTTTGGTTTCGCCACCAATATTACCAAATGATTAATTGTAACAACTTGGACATTTTAGTTAGCAGGTTTAACAAAATTTGAATTTTGACTTTAAACTCAGTTTTGAATTTGAGTTGTGATTTGGACCAAGCGAAGATTACCAACAGTAACAGTGGTGACGTGGCACCATTAGCATGAGATTATTGTAGCATAATTATCCGGGCATTACAGCAACCTATGAGACATAATTCCGCCACGTGATGACTTTGTCGGGGTGCCATTCGTGATCCGCCTGACAAGTACCATGGTCGATCTGTTGGGGAATGTAGTATTTCAAAATTTTCCTACGATCACGCAAGATCTATCTAGGAGAAGCATAGAAACGAGCGGGGAGAGTGTGTCCACGTACCCTCGTAGACCGAAAGCGGAAGCGTTTATCAACGCGGTTGATATAGTCGTACGTCTTCGATCCGACCGATCTTAGCACCGAACGTACGACACCTCCGTGTTCAGCACACGTTCAGCTCGATGATGTCGCTCGTACTCTTGATCTAGTTGAGTCCGAGGGAGAGTTCCGTCAGCACCACAGCGTGGCGACGGTGATGATGAAGTTACCGGCGCAGGGCTTCGCCTAAGCACTACGACGATATGACTGAGGTGTGTTTATGTGGAGGGGGGCACCACACACGGCTAAGAGAAACTTTGGTGTGTCTTTGGGGTGCCCCCCTCCCACGTATATAAAGGGGGGGAGGAGGATGCCGGCCAAGGTGTGGCGCGCCCAAGGGGGGAGCCCTACTCCAAGTAGGATTCGCCCCCCCCCCCCCCTTCCTATTCTCGCAAGGAGAAGGGGCAAGGAGGAGGAGAAGAGAAGGAATGGGCCCCCCAGCCCTAGTGCAATTCGGTTTGGGCTACGGGGGGCACGCGCCACTCCCAGGCCTGTCTCCTCTCTTCCACCACTATGCCCAATAACTTCCCGGGGGGGTCCGATAACCCCCGGTACTCCGAAACTCATCCGAAACGACCCGAACCATTCCGGTGTCCGAATGTAAGCTTCCAATATATGAATCTTTATGTCTCGACCATTTCGAGACTCCTCGTCATGTCCGTGATCTCATCCGGGACTCCAAACAGACTTTGGTATATCAAATCACACAACTCATAATACAAATCGTCATCGAACGTTAAGCGTGCGGACCCTACGGGTTCGAGAACTATGTAGACATGACCAAGACAAATCTTCGGTCAATAACCAATAGCGGAACCTGGATGCTCATATTGGCTCCCACATATTCTATGAAGATCTTTATCGGTCAAACCGCATAACAACATACATTGTTCCCTTTGTCATCGGTATGTTACTTGCCCGAGATTCGATCGTCGGTATCATCATAACTTGTTCAATCTCGTTACTGACAAGTATCTTTACTCGTTCCTTAATGCATCATACCGCAACTAACTCATTAGTAACATTGTTTGCAAGGCTTATAGTGATGAGCATTACCGAGAGGGCCCATAGATACCTCTCCGACAATCGGAGTGACAAATCCTAATCTCAATCTATGTCAACTCAACAAACACCATCGGAGACACTGTAGATCATCTTTATAATCACCCGATTACGTTGTGACGCTTTGATAGCACACTAAGTGTTCCTCCGGTATTCGGGAGTTGCATAATCTCATAGTCATAGGAACATGTATAAGTCATGAAGAAAGCAATAGCAATAAACTAAACGATCATAGTGCTAAGCTAACAGATGGGTCTTGTCCATCACATCATTCTCTAACAATGTGATCCCGTTCATCAAATGACAACACATGTCTATGGCTACAAAATTTAACCATCTTTGATTAACGAGCTAGTCAAGTAGAGGCATCTAGGGACACTCTGTTTGTCTATGTATTCACACATGTACTAAGTTTCCGGTTAATACAATTCTAGCATGAATAATAAACATTTATCATGATATAAGGAAATATAAATTATAATTTTATTATTGCCTCTAGGGCATATTTCCTTCAGTCTCCCACTTGCACTAGAGTATAATCTAGATTACATAGTAATGATTCTAACACCCATGGAGTCTTGGTGCTGATCATGTTTTGCTCGTGAGAGAGGCTTACTCAACGGGTCTGCAACATTCAGATCCATATGTATTTTGCAAATCTCTATGTCTCCCTCTTTGATTTGATCGCGGATGGAATTGAAGCTTCTCTTGATGTGTTTGGTTCTCTTGTGAAATCTAGATTCCTTCGCTAAGGCAACTGCTCCAGTATTGTCACAAAATATTTTCATTAGACCCGATGCACTAGGTATGACACCTAGATCGGATATGAACCCCTTCATTTGCTGCTTCCGAAGCAGCTATGTACTCCGCTTCACACGTAGATCCCGCCACAATGCTCTGTTTGGAACTGCACCAACTTACAGCTCCTCCATTCAATATAAATACATATCCGGTTTGTGACTTAGAGTCATCCGGATCAGTGTCAAAGCTTGCATCGACGTAACCATTTACGACGACCTCTTTGTCACCTCCATAAACGAGAAACATATCCTTAGTCCTTTTCAGTACGAGCACGAGATGACGTCCGAACAACCAATATCTTATGGTAGTAATCATTTTTATACTAGTATAGGAATACAAACGAGTGCACGTTGACCCGGTAGAAAGTGAGGTATATTGTCGTTGTTTTACCTCCCTAATAATGAACTCTCGTTGACGCTGCCTCGTGGGATCGGTTTGACGGTAACGGACCGTTCCCCTCTCCGACAACCTAGTTCTTCTTGTCGCTGCCATAAATTTGCTTTTGCGGTGAACATTCTGTGGTTTTGTCGTTTTGCTGCCGAGGATAGACGGGACCACTTGCACATGCGGCGCTCATTCCCGCGGATCTCTACTTTATCATTTTACCCCCCGACAGGTTTCGATGTCTGTACTGTTGTAGTGCATTATATAAGACTCCCACCATTTGTCGCGACTAATACGATGATGCTATGCGCATGACGAAACACCGACGATAGTCAGGCACATGTCACCTAAGTGTATTGTGCTCTCCATCATACCCCACTCATCAGCCTCGCCGTCGTACAAAATTGTATAAAATTGTCCCACGTGAGGTAGTTAATTTTTTATTACATATACCACACGTACCTTGTTAATGATGTATTTTCCTCCTAGTTTCGAGGGTACTTTTTGCTAGTTGACACTCGACTTGTTTGGTTTCAGAAGTGTAACGCAAACGTAAACGTAATGGGTTTACATCGCTAATGTAAACGATAATGGGCCAAAATCAATTCTTGTTTGGTTAATTATTGTAAGGCTAATGAATACCGGCGAGAAAACACACTACTAGATAAAAGCATATACACAGAATCTTACTAGCAGCGCGCTTTAAAACAAGGCGCTGCTGCTACGTAGCAATAGCGCGTGCCAACCAAACGCGCTTCTGAACTAAATGTAGCAGTAGCACGCGCCTGTAATAAGCCGCGCTACTGCTATAATTGCCACGACCCCGCCGTCAAGCTAGTTATAGCAGCAGCGCCTTAATCCAAAGAGCTCTACTGCTACTGAGCATAGCAGTAGCGCCTTTTGAAAATGCCTGCTACTGCTTAGTTTACTTCACTCCTTGCACCTAAATTTAGTCTCACCTCGCTCCGTGAACAGGGTTTTACCACCTTAAACATGTTACTTCTCAAACTATCACAACCACTTGGTCTTCATTGAACTCTATGTGTAGAATTTGTGGCCGCAATATGAGTCTTCTCCGGTTTCTAAACCGGTGATGACTCATATTCGCAATTCAGATTGTACACCAAAAAGATCATTGATGACCAATGTATATTTTTACATGCTTACACATAGCAGTAGCGCGTTTTAGCAGAAGGCGCTACTGCTGCGGGCGTAGCAGCACCGCTTCTTGGCTGGAAGGCGCTACTGCTAGGGCGTTTAGCAGTAGCGCATTTCCCTATAGCGCGCTACTACTAAGCCATTCTATCTTCCCCAACCGGCCGCCCCTCACTCTCGATCTCTCCACTCACACTCACACTCACTCGATCTTCCCCCTCAATCCCCCCACGCCTGTCCTCCCCGTCCGGCCACCGTCGCCTACCCTCCCCCTCTGCGCCGTCACCCTCCTCCCCCTCCCCGCCTCCTCCTCCTGTCCTCCCTCCACTCCTCCATTCACCGCCGGCCGTCCCCTCCTCGCTCTGCCTTCCTCCTCCATCCTCTGTCCTCCTCCCTCCTCCAGTAGCCCCTCCTTCTCCCTCCTCCCTCCTCCATCCACAACCCCCTCCTGCCTGCTACAATTTGATTTAGTAGGCTAGTTGATATTTTCTTGTTGATATGCAATATTTTGATTTACTTAATAGTTTGTAGTTGATATATAACAATTTTGATTTAGTATGATTAACTGATTAGTAAAAATTTAGACATAGTTGATAGTTTTTAGTTGATATAAGCCTCTGGTCATATATAACACTTTGATTAAGGATAGTTTTTAGGGTTTAGTTGATAGTTTCTACTTAACTGAATTACTACTAGGGTTTTAGTATATTATTTTTAGACATAGTTGATAGTTTCTAGTGACACTGAAAGTATTTACTCATTTATTAGAATGAGGATGTCATATTCGTTAACTACGTCGTAGGAAAGTTCAAATGCTAATGGAATAGGCAGCGGCTTAGTGAGGTCTAGTTCGTTTTTTTTCTGGTAGATATTGGTTTTGATACAAGTATTTGGTTTGCAAGTGCTAAGTTACCAGAGTCGATGTGTTGTGTATCTTCATGCTCACAGTAGTTGTTTATGTTGGACTTATCAAATTTTCTTGTGAGGGTTGGGGGTGTGCCTTTGCTGGTGTGAAAATTAGATATATATTTTCTTGTGAGGGTTGGGTGTTTGCTTTTGTTGGTGTGCAAATAAGATATATATTTTCTTGCTACAAGCATCACCCAGGATCATAATTCAGAGACATCTTTAATTTGTATCACTTACTATACTTACTCACTCACTTAGCAACTTTATGTTATTGTTTTTCTTTCCTGTGAAGTGGATCGTTCATCTTTGCTCATATTGCTTTAGGAAAATGGCACGACCACCACCACCATCATGTCGACTGTGCAAGTCAAGGTGCGCCAGTAGCCTTGCAACTGGCAAGCTGTTCGGAATCTACTTCCAGCCGAGTTTTCTTCATGCGGTGATAAGAAATTATATGAAATGTAACAACTATTTTGTTTTTAGTGTTGGCATTAATGCATTGTGTCATTTTGCTTTTTTTACACAGATTGTCCCATGCAATGTGAGGTTGAAATTCAACAAGCTGACAGAAGACACTGTGACCTTTGAGGCTCCTGGCGGCCCTATGATATGGAGGTCGAGAAAGGACGCAATATGTTGCAGATTGGAGGAGACGGATGGGCCTGTTTCCTCGCCCGCATGGGTGTTACTGGCGGTGAGTTGATCAGCTTCTCCTTCAGAGCAGAAAGACCCAAGCTGGTTGTCATTTATATCAACAAGAAGGAAGATGATGAAGATGATGAAGATGGCGAGGACCCACTTGATGAAGATGATGAGGACCCACTCCATGAAGCCATCTATGCTCAAAGAATGAGGCTGAGCGAGGAGGAGGTGTGCAACCTATGAGACATAATTCCGCTATGTGATGACTTTGTCGGGGTGCCATTCGTGACCCGCCTGACATGGTGATGCTTAGCAACGAGAGGGGAGAGCATTGTCCACGTACCCTCGTAGACCAAAAGTGGAAGCGTTAGCACAACGCGGTTGATGTAGTCGTACGTCTTCATGATCCGACCGATCAAGTACCGAACGCACGGCACCTCCGAGTTCAGCACACGTGCAGCCCGATGACGTCCCTCGAACTCCGATCCAGCCGAGTGTTGAGGGAGAGTTTCTTCCGCACGACAGCATGGTGACGATGATGATGTTCTACTGACGCAGAGCTTCGCCTAAGCACCGCTACAGTATTATCGAGGTGGACTATGGTGGAGGGGGGCACCGCACACGGAAAAAAGATCAAATCAATTGTTGTGTCTTTGGGGTGTCCCCTTGCACCCGTATAAAAAGGAGCAAGGGGGGAGGTGCGGCCGGCCAGGAGGGGCCGCGCCAGGAGGAGTCCTACTCCCACCGGGAGTAGGACTCCCTCCCTTTTCCTTGTTGGATTAGGAGTGGAGGGGGAAAGAGGAGGGAGAGAGGAAGGAAAGGGGGGGCGCCGCCCCCCTCTCCTTGTACTATTCGGACTAGGGGGAGGGGCGCGCGGCCCTGCCCTGACCACCTCTCCTCTTCTCTACTAAGGCCCACTATGGCCCATTAAGCCCCCGGGGGGTTCCGGTAACCCTTCGGTACTCCGGTAAAATCCCGATTTCACCCGGAACACTTCCGATATCCAAATATAGGCTTCCAATATATCAATCTTCATGTATCGGCCATTTCGAGACTCCTCGTCATGTCCGTGATCACATCCGGAACTCCTAACAACCTTCGGTACATCAAAACTCATAAACTCATAATATAACCGTCATCGAAACTTTAAGCGTGGGGACCCTACGGGTTCGAGAACTATGTAGACATGACCGAGACACATCTATGGTCAATAACCAACAGCGGAACCTGGATGCTCATATTGGCTCCCACATATTCTACGAAGATCTTTATCGGTCAGACCGCATAAATACATACGTTGTTCCCTTTGTCATCGGTATGTTACTTGCCCGAGATTCGATCGTCGGTATCTCAATACCTAGTTCAATCTCGTTACCGGCAAGTCTCTTTACTTGTTCCGTAATACATCATCCCGCAACTAACTCATTAGTTGCAATGCTTTCAAGGCTTAAGTGATGTGTATTACCGAGAGGGCCCAGAGATACCTCTTTGACAATCGGAGTGACAAATCCTAATCTCGAAATACGCCAACCCAACAAGTACCTTTGGAGACACCTGTAGAGCACCTTTATAATCACCCAGTTACGTTGTGATGTTTGGTAGCACACAAAGTGTTCCTCCGGTAAATGGGAGTTGCATAATCTCATTGTCATAGGAACATGTATAAGTCATGAAGAAAGAAATAGCAACATACTAAACGATCGAGTGCTAAGCTAACGGAATGGGTCAAGTCAATCACATCATTCTTCTAATGGTGTGATCCCGTTAATCAAATGACAACTCATGTCAATGGCTAGGAAACATAACCATCTTTGATTAACGAGCTAGTCAAGTAGAGGCATACTAGTGACACTCTGTTTGTCTATGTATTCACACAAGTATTATGTTTCCGGTTAATACAATTCTAGCATGAATAATAAACATTTATCATGAAATAAGGAAATAATTAATAACTTTATTATTGCCTCTAGGGCATATTTCCTTCAGTCTCCCACTTGCACTAGAGTCAATAATCTAGTTCACATCGCCATGTGATTTAAAACCAATAGTTCACATCACCATGTGATTAACACCCATAGTTCACATCATCATGTGACCAACACCCAAAGGGTTTACTAGAGTCAATAATCTATTTCACATCATTATGTGATTAACACCCAATGAGTACTAAGGTGTGATCATGTTTTGCTTGTGAGAGAAGTTTAGTCAACGGGTCTGCCACATTTAGATCCGTATGTATTTTGCAAATTTCTATGTCAACAATGCTCTGCATGGAGCTACTCTAGCTAATTGCTCCCACTATCAATATGTATCCAGATTGAGACTTAGAGTCATCTGGATTAGTGTCAAAACTTGCATCGACGTAACCCTTTACGACGAACCTTTTTGTCACCTACATAATCGAGAAACATATCCTTATTCTACTAAGGATAATTTTGACCGTTGTCCAGTGATCTACTCCTAGATTACTATTGTACTCCCTTGCCAGAATTAGTGTAGGGTATACAATAGATCTGGTACAGAGCATGGCATACTTTATAGAACCTATGGCTAAGGCATAGGGAATGATTTTCATTCTCTTTCTATCTTCTGTCGAGGTCGGGCTTTGAGTCTTACTCGATTTCACACCTTGTAACACAGGCAAGAACTCTTTCTTTGACTGTTCCATTTTGAACTACATCAAAATCTTGTCAAGGTATGTACTTGTTGAAAAAAAACTTGTCAAGCGTCTTGATCTATCTCTATAGATCTTGATGCTCAATATGTAAGCAGCTTCACCGAGGTCTTTCTTTGAAAAACTCCTTTCAAACACTCCTTTATGCTTTGCAGAATGATTCTACATTATTTCCGATCAATAATATGTCATTCACATATACTTATCAGAAATGATGTAGTGCTCCCACTCACTTTATTGTAAATACAGGCTTCACCGCAAGTCTGTATAAATCTATATGCTTTGATCAACTTATCAAAGCGTATATTCCAACTCCGAGATGCTTGCACCAGTCCATAGATGGATCGCTGGAGCTTGCATATTTTGTTAGTACCTTTAGGATTGACAAAACCTTCTGGTTGCATCATATACAACTCTTCTTTAATAAATCGATTAAGGAATGCAGTTTTGTTTATCCATTTGCCAGATTTCATAAAATGCGGCAATTGCTAACATGATTCGGACAGACTTAAGCATAGATACGAGTGAGAAACTCTCATCGTAGTCAACACCTTGAACTTGTCGAAAACCTTTTGCGACAATTCTAGCTTTGTAGATAGTAACACTACTATCAGCGTTCGTCTTCCTCTTGAAGATCCATTTAATCTCAATGGCTCGCCGATCATTTGGGCAAGTCAATCAAAGTCCATACTTTGTTCTCATACATGGATCCCATCTCAGATTTCATGGCCTCAAGACATTTGGCGGAATCTGGGCTCATCATCGCTTCTTCATAGTTCGCAGGTTTGTCATGGTCTAGTAACATGGCTTCCAGAACAGGATTACCGTACTACTCTGGTGCGGATCTTACTCTGGTTGACCTACGAGGTTTGATAGAAACTTGATCTGGAGTTTCATGATCATCATCATTAACTTCCTCACTAATTGGTGTAGGAGTCACAGGAACAGATTTCTGCGATGCACTACTTTCCAATAAGGGAGCAGGTACAGTTACCTCATCAAGTTCTACTTTCCTCCCACTCACTTCTTTCGAGAGAAGCTACTTCTCTAGAAAGGATCCATTCTCAAAGAATCTAATATCTTGCCTTCAGATTCGTGATAGAAGGTGTACCCAACAGTTTCTTTTGGGTATCCTATGAAGATTTACTTCTCTGATTTGGGTTCGAGCTTATCATGTTGAAACTTTTTCACATAAGCATCGCAGTTCCAAACTTTAAGAAATGACAGCTTAGGTTTCTCGCCAAACCACAGTTCATACGGTGTCATCTCCTCGGATTTAGATGGTGCCCTATTTAACGTGAATGTAGTTGTCTCTAATGCATAACCCCAAAACGATAGCTGTAAATCAGTAAGAGACATCATAGATCGCACCATATCTAGTAAAGTATGATTACGACGTTCGGACATACCATTACGCTATGGTGTTTCGAGTGGCGTGAGTTGCGAAACTATTCCGCATTGTTTCAAATGTAGACCAAACTCGTAACTAAAATATTCTCCTCCATGATCAGATCGTAGAAACTTTATTTTGTTGTTACGATGATTTTCAACTTCACTCTAAAATTCTTTGAACTTTTCAAATGTTTCAAACTTATGTTTCATTAAGTAGATATACCCATATCTGCTCAAATCATCTGTGAAGTTCAGAAAATAACGATACATGCCGCGAGGCTCAACACTCATCAGACCGCATACATCATTATGTATTATTTCCAATAAGTCAGTTGCTCGCTCCATTGTTCTGTAGAACGGAGTCTTTGTCATCTTGCCCATGAGGCATGGTTCGCAAGCATCAAATGATTCATAATCAAGTGATTCCAAAAGCCCATCAACATGGAGTTTCTTCATGCGCTTTACACCAATATGACCTAAACGGCGGTGCCACAAATAAGTTGCACTATCATTATTAACTTTGCATATTTTGGTTTCAATATTATGAATATGTGTATCACCACAATCGAGATCCAACAAACTATTTTCATTGGGTGTATGACCATAGAAGGTTTTATTCATGTAAACAGAACAACAATTATTCTCTAACTTAAATGAATAACCGTATTGCAATAAACATGATCAAATCATATTCATGCTCAACGCAAACACCAAATAACACTTATTTAGGTTCAACACTAATCCCGAAAGTATAGGGAGTGTGCGATGATGATCATATCAATCTTGGAACTACTTCCAACACACATCGTCACCTCGCCCTTAACTAGTTTCTGTTCATTCTGCAACTCCTGTTTCGAGTTACTAATCTTAGCAACTGAACCAGTATCAAATACCGAGGGGTTTCTATAAACACTAGTAAAGTACACATCAATAACATGTATATCAAATATAGCTTGTTCACTTTGCCATCCTTCTTATCCGCCAAATACTTGGGGCAGTTCCACTTCCATTGACCAGTCCCGTTGAAGTAGAAGCACTCAGTTTCAGGCTTAGGTCCAGACTTGGGCTTCTTCACTTGAGCAGCAACTTTCTTGCCGTTCTTCTTGAAGTTCCCCTTCTTCCCTTTGCCCTTCTTGAAACTAGTGGTCTTTGTCAACCATCAACACTTGATGCTTTTCTTAATTTCTACCTTTGTCGATTTCAGCATCACGAAGAGCTTGGGAATAACTTTCGTCATCCCTTGCATATTATAGTTCATCACTAAGTTCTAGTAACTCGGTGATAGTGACTAGAGAACTTTGTCAATTACTCTCTTATCTGGAAGATTAACTCCCACTTGATTCAAGCACTTTTAGTACCCGGACCATCTGAGCATATGCTCACTGGTTGAGCTATTCTCCTCCATCTTGTAGGCAAAGTACTGTCAGAGGTCTCATACCTCTCGACACGGGCATGAGTATGAAATACCAATTTCAACTCTTGGAACATCTTATATGCTCCATAGCGTTCAAAACGTCTTCGAAGCCCTGATTCTAAGCCGTAAAGCATGGTGCACTAAACTATCAAGTAGTCATCATATCGAGCTTGCCAAACGTTCATAACGTCTGTACCTGCTCCTGCAATCGGTCTGTCACCTAGCGGTGCATTAAGGACATAATTCTTTCGTGCGGCAATGAGGATAATCCTCGGATCACGGATCCAATCCGCATCACTGCTACTAACATCTTTCAACATAGTTTTTCTCTAGGGACATATCAAAAATAAAACAGGGGAGCTAAACGCGAGCTATTGATCTACACATAGATATGCTAATACTACCAGGACTAAGTTCATGGTAAATTAAAGTTCAATTAATCATATTACTTAAGAACTCCCACTTAGATAGACATCCCTCTAATCATCTAAGTGATCACGTGATCCATATCAACTAAACCATGTCCGATCATCACGTGAGATGGAGTAGTTTCAATGGTGAACATCACTATGTTGATCATATCTACTATATGATTCACGCCGACCTTTCACCTCAAAGGTTCCGAGGCCATATCTGTTATATGCTAGGCTCGTCAAGTTCAACCTGAGTATTCCGTGTGTGCAACTGTTTTGCACCCGTTGTATTTGAACGTAGAGCCTATCACACCCGATCATCATGTGGTGTCTCAAAGACGAAGAACTTTCATAGCGGTGCATACTCAGGAAGAACACTTATACCTTGATAATTTAGTGAGAGATCATCTTATAATGCTACCGTCAATCAAAGCAAGATAAGTGCATAAAAGATAAACATCACATGCAATCAATATAAGTGATATGATATGGGCATCATCATCTTGTGCTTGTGATCTCCATCTCTGAAGCACCATCATTATCACCATCGTCACCGGCGCGACACCTTGATCTCCATCGTAGCATCGTCGTCGTCTCGCCAATCTTATGCTTCTACTACTATCGCTACCGCTTAGTGATAAAGTAAAGCATTACAGGGCGATTGCATTGCATACAATAAAGCGGCAACCATATGGCTCCTGCCAGTTGCCGATAACTCGGTTACAAAACATGATCATCTCATATAATAAATTTAGCATCATGCCTTGACCATATCACATCACAACATGCCCTGCAAAAACAAGTTAGACGTCCTCTAATTTGTTGTTGCAAATTTTACGTGGGTGCTACGGGCTTTAGCAATAACCATTCTTACCTACGCATCAAAATCACAACGATAGTTTGTCAAGTTGGTGTTGTTTTAACCTTCGCAAAGACCGGGCATAGCCACACTCGATTCAACTAAAGTTGGAGAAACTGACACCCGCCAGCCACCTATGTGCAAAGCACGTCGGTAGAACCAGTCTCGCGTAAGCGTACGCGTAATGTCGGTCCAGGCCACTTCATCCAACAATACCGCCGAACCAAAGTATGACATGATGGTAAGTAGTATGACTTATATCGCCCACAACTCACTTGTGTTCTACTCGTGCATATGACATCTACGCATAAAACCTGGCTCGGATGCCACTGTTGGGGAACGTAGTAATTTCAAAAAAAATCCTACGCACACGCAAGATCATGGTGATGCATAGCAACGAGATGGGAGAGTGTTGTCCATGTACCCTCGTAGACCGAAAGCAGAAGCGTTAGCACAACGTGGTTGATGTAGTCGTATGTCTTCACGATCCGACAGATCAAGTACAGAACGCACAGCACCTCCGAGTTCAGCACACGTTCAGCCCGATGACGTCCCTCCAACTCCGATCCAGCCGAGTGTTGAGAGAGAGTATCGTCAGCACGACGGCATGGTGACGATGATGAT
The DNA here is from genome assembly GCA_021605145.1 of Aegilops bicornis. Classification (NCBI taxonomy): domain Eukaryota; kingdom Viridiplantae; phylum Streptophyta; class Magnoliopsida; order Poales; family Poaceae; genus Aegilops; species Aegilops bicornis. Next base: position 517,754,966 of record CM038669.1, on the reverse strand, counting down.
GTTATACTGACGCAGGGCTTCGCCTAAGAACCGCTACAGTATTATCGAGATGGACTATGGTGGAGGGGGGCACCGCACACGGCTAGAAGATCAAATCAATTGTTGTGTCTTTGGGGTGCCCCCTTGCCCCCGTATATAAAGGAGCAAGGGGAGGGCGGCCGGCCGGGAGGCGCGCCAGAGGAGTCCTACTCCCACCGGGAGTAGGACTCCCTCCCTTTTCCTTGTTGGATTAGGAGTGGAGGGGGAAAGAGGACGGAGAGAGGAAGGAAAGGGGGGGCGCCGCCCCCCTCTCCCTGTCCTATTCGGACTAGGAGGGAGGGGTGCGCGGCCCAGCCCTGGCCGCCTCTCCTCTTCTCCACTAAGGCCCACTATGGTCCATTAAGCCCTAGGGGGGTTCCGGTAACCCCTGGTACTCCGATAAAATCCTGATTTCACCCGGAACACTTTCGATATCCAAATATAGGCTTCTAATATATCGATCTTCATGTCTCGACCATTTCGAGACTCCTCGTCATGTCCGTGATCACATCCGGGACTCCGAACAACCTTCGGTACATCAAAAATCATAAACTCATAATATAACCGTCATCAAAACTTTAAGCGTGCGGACCCTACGGGTTCGAGAACTATGTAGACATGACCGAGACACGTCTCCGGTCAATAACCAATAGCCGAACCTGGATGCTCATATTGGCTCCCACATATTCTACGAAGATCTTTATCACTCAGACCGCATAACAACATACGTTGTTCCCTTTGTCATTGGTATGTTACTTGCCCGAGATTCGATCGTCGGTATCTCAATACCTAGTTCAATCTCGTTACCGGCAAGTCTCTTTACTCTTACCGTAATACATCATCCCGCAACTAACTCATTAGTTGCAATGCTTTCAAGGCTTAAGTGATGTGTATTACCGAGAGGGCCCAGAGATACCTCTCTGACGATCGGAGTGACAAATCCTAATCTCGAAATACGCCAACCCAACAAGTACCTTCGGAGACACACAGAGAGCACCTTTATAAACACCCAATTACGTTGTGACGTTTGGTAGCACACAAAGTGTTCCTCCGGTAAACGGGAGTTGCATAAACTCATAGTCATAGGAACATGTATAAGTCATGAAGAAAGCAATAGCAACATACTAAACGATCGAGTGCTAAGCTAACGGAATGGGTCAAGTCAGTCACATCATTCTTCTAATGATGTGAGCCCGTTAATCAAATGACAACTCATGTCAATGGCTAGGAAACATAACCATCTTTGATTAACGAGCTACTCAAGTAGAGGCATACTAGTGACACTGCTTGTCTATGTATTCACACAAGTATTATGTTTCCGGTTAATACAATTCTAGCATGAATAATAAACATTTATCATGAAATAAGGAAATAAATAATAACTTTATTATTGCCTCTACGGCATATTTCCTTCAGCCCCCCCCCCCCCCAACCCTAGTGCAATTCAGTTTGGGCTAGGGGGCGCCACTCCCTGGCCTGCCTCCTCTCTTCCACCACTAACTCATTAGTCACGTTGCCTGCAAGGCCTATAGTGATGAGCATTACAGAGAGGGGCCCAGATATACCTCTCCAACAAATGGAGTGACAAATCCTAATCTCGATCTATGCCAACTCAACAAACACCATCGGAGACACCTGTAGAGCATATTTATAATCACCCAGTTACGTTGTGACGTTTGATAGCACACTAAGTGTTCCTCCGGTATTCGGAGTTGCATAATCTCATAGTCATAGGAACATGTATAAGTCATGAAGAAAGCAATAGCAATAAACTAAACGATCATAGTGCTAAGCTAACGGATGGGTCTTGTCCATCACATCATTCTCTAATGATGTGATCCCGTTCATCAAATGACAACACATGTCTATGGCTAGGAAACTTAACCATCTTTGATTAACGAGCTAGTCAAGTAGAGGCATACTAGGGACACTCTGTTTGTCTATGTATTCACACATGCACTAAGTTTCCGGTCAATTCAATTCTAGCATGAATAATAAACATTTATCATGATATAAGGAAATATAAATAACAACTTTATTATTACCTCTAGGGCATATTTCCTTCAGTCTCCCACTTGCACTAGAGTACAATCTAGATTACATAGTAATGATTCTAACACCCATGGAGTCTTAGTGCTGATCACGTTTTGCTCGTGAGAGAGGCTTAGTCAATGGGTCTGTAACATCCAGATCCGTATGTATTTTGCAAATCTCTATGCCTCCCTCCTTGACTTGATCGCGGATGGAATTGAAGCGTCTCTTGATGTGTTTGGTTCTCTTGTGAAATCTGGGTTCCTTCGCCAAGGCAATTGCTCCAGTATTGTCACAAAAGATTTTCGTTGGACCCGATGCACTAGGTATGACATCTAGATCGGATATGAACTCCTTCATTTAGAATCCTTCATTTGCTGCTTCTGAAGCAGCTATGTACTCCGCTTCACACGTAGATCCCGCCACGACGCTCCGTTTGGAACTGCACCAACTTACAGCTCCTCCATTCAATATAAATACGTATCCGGTTTATGACTGAGAGTCATCCGGATCAGTGTCAAAGCTTGCATCGATGTAACCATTTACGATGAGCTCTTTGTCACCTCCATAAACGAGAAACATATCCTTAGTCCTTTTCAGGTATTTAAGGATGTTCTTGACCGTTGTCCAGTGATCCTCTCCTGGATTACTTTGGTACCTCCCTGCTAAACTAATAGCAAGGCACACATCAGGTCTGGTACACAAAGATCGCATACATGATAGAACCTATGGCTGAAGCATAGGGAATGACTTTCATTTTCTCTCTATCTTCTGCAGTAGTCGGGCATTGAGTCTGACTCAATTTCACACCTTGTAACACGGACAAGAACCCTTTCTTTGCTCGATCCATTTTGAACTTCTTAAAAACTTTATCAAGGTATGTGCTTTGTGAAAGTCCAATTAACCGTCTTGATCTATCTCTATAGATCTTAATGCCCAATATGTAAGCAGCTTCACCGAGGTCTTTCATTGAAAAATTCTTATTCAAGTATCCTTTTATGCTATCTAGAAATTCAGTATCATTTCCGATCAACAATATGTCATCCACATATAATATCAGAAATGCTACAGAGCTCCCACTCACTTTCTTGTAAATACAGGCTTCTCCAAAAGTCTGCATAAAAACATATGCTTTGATCACACTATCAAAGCGTATATTCCAACTCCGAGATGCTTGCACCAGTCCATAAATGGATAGCTGGAGCTTGCACACTTTGTTAGCACCTTTTGGATCGACAAAACCTTATGGTTGCATCATATACAACTCTTCCTTAAGGTATCCATTAAGGAATGCAGTTTTGACATCCATTTGCCAAATTTCATAATCATAAAATGCGGCAATTGCTAACATGATTCGGACAGACTTAAGCATCGCTACGGGTGAGAAGGTCTCATCGTAGTCAACTCCTTGAACTTGTCGAAAACCTTTCGCAACAAGTCGAGCTTTGTAGACAGTAACATTACCGTCAGCGTCAGTCTTCTTCTTGAAGATCCATTTATTCTCTATGGCTTACCGATCATCGGCAAGTCAACCAAAGTCCATACTTTGTTCACATACATGGATCCCATCTTAGGTTTCATGGCCTCAAGCCATTTCACGGAATCTGGGCTCATCATGGCTTCCTCATAGTTTGTAGGTTCGTCATGGTCAAGTAACATGACCTCCAGAACAGGATTACCGTACCACTCTGGTGCGGATCTTACTCTGGTTGACCCACGAGGTTCGGTAGTAACTTGATCTGAAGTTTCATGATCATCATCATTAGCTTCCTCACTAATTGGTGTAGGAATCAGTGGAACTGATTTCTGTGATGAACTACTTTCCAATAAGGGAGCAGGTACAATTATCTCATCAAGTTCTACTTTCCTCCCACTCACTTCTTTCGAGAGAAACTCCTTCTCTAGAAAGGATCCATTCTTAGCAACAAAAATCTTGCCTTCGGATCTGTGGTAGAAGGTGTACCCAACAGTCTCCTTTGGGTATCCTATGAAGACACATTTCTCCGATTTGGGTTCGAGCTTATCAGGTTGAAGCTTTTTCACATAAGCATCGTAGACCCAAACTTTAAGAAACGACAACTTGGGTTTCTTGCCAAACCACAGTTCATATGGCGTCGTCTCAACGGATTTAGGTGGTGCCCTATTTAACGTCAATGCAGCCGTCTCTAAAGCATAACCCCAAAATGATAGCGGTAAATCAGTAAGAGACATCATAGATCGCACCATATCTAATAAAGTGCAGTTACAACGTTTGGACACACCATTACGCTGTGGTGTTCCGGGTGGCGTGAGTTGCGAAACTATTCCGCATTGTTTCAAATGAAGACCAAACTCGTACCTCAAATATTCACCTCCACGATCATATCGTAGAAACTTTATTTTCTTGTTACGATGATTTTCCACTTCACTATGAAATTCTTTGAACTTTTCAAATGTTTCAGACTTATGTTTCATCAAGTAGATATACCCATATCTGCTCAAATCATCTGTGAAGGTCAGAAAATAACAATACCCGCTGCGAGCCTCAACACTCATCTGACCGCATACATTAGTATGTATTATTTCCAACAAGTCTGTTGCTCGCTCCATTGATCCGGAGAACGGAGTCTTAGTCATCTTTCCCATGAGGCATGGTTCGCAAGCATCAAGTGATTCATACCCAAGTGATTACAAAAGCCCATCAGCATGGAGTTTCTTCATGCGCTTTACACCAATATGACCTAAACGGTAGTGCCACAAATAAGTTGCACTATCATTATTAAACTTATATCTTTTGGCTTCAATACTATGAATATGTGTATCAGTACTATCGAGATTCAATAAAAATAGACCACTCATCAAGGGTGCATGACCATAAAAGATATTACTCATATAAATAGAACAACCATTATTCTTTGACTTAAATGAATAACTATCTCGCATCAAACAAGATCCAGATATAATGTTCATGCTTAACGGACACCAAATAACAATTATTCAGATCTAAAACTAATCCTGAAGATAGATGTAGAGGGAGCGTTCCGACGGCGATCACATCGACTTTGGAACCATTTCCCACGCGCATCATCACCTCGTCCTTAGCCAATCTTGGCTTAATCCGTAGCCCCTGTTTTGAGTTGCAAATATGAGCAACAGAACCAGCATCAAATACCCAGGCGCTACTGCGAGCATTAGTAAGGTACACATCAATAATATGTATATCAAATATACCTTTCACTTTGTCATCCTTCTTATCCGCCAAATACTTGGAGCAGTTCCGATTCCAATGAATAGTCCCTTTGCAGTAGAAGCACTAATTCTCAGGCTTAGGTCCAGACTTGGGCTTCTTCACTTGAGCAACAACTTGCTTGCCGTTCTTCTTGAAGTCCCCCTTCTTCCCTTTGCCCTTTTTTCTCGAAACTAGTGGTGTTGTTAACCATCAACACTTGATGCTCCTTCTTGATTTCTACCTCCGCAGCCTTTAGCATCGCGAAGAACTCGGGAATTGTCCTATCCATCCCTTGCAAATTATAGTTCATCACAAAGCTTTTGTAGCTTGGTGGCAGTGATTGAAGAACTCTATCAATGACACTATCAACCGGAAGATTAACTCCTAGTTGAGTCAAGTGATTGTGGTACCCAGACATTTTGAGTATATGTTCACTGACAGAACTATTCTCCTCCATTTTGCAGTTGTAGAAATTATTGGAGACTTCATATCTCTGAATCTGGGCATTTTCTTAAAATATTAACTTCAACTCCTGGAACATCTCATATGCTCCATGATGTTCAAAACGTCGTTGAAGTCCCGGTTCTAAGCCGTAAAGCATGGCACACTGAACTATTGAGTAGTCATCATCTTTGCTCTGCCAGGCATTCATAACATTCGGCGTTGCTCCTGCAGCGGGTCTTGCACCTAGCGGTGCTTTCAGGACGTAATTCTTCTGTGCAGCAATGAGGATAATCCTCAAGTTATGGACCCAGTCTGTGTAGTTGCTACCATCATCTTTCAACTTAGCTTTCTCTAGGAGCGCATTAAAATTCAAAGGAACAGTAGCACAGGCCATTTATCTACAACAACACAGACATGCAAAATACTATCAGGTACTAAGTTCATGATAACTTAAAGTTCAATTAATCATATTACTTAAGAACTCCCACTTAGATACACATCCCTCTAATCATCTAAGTGATCACGCGATCCATATCAACTAAACCATGTCCGATCATCACGTGAGATGGAGTTGTTTTCAATGGTGAACATCACTTTGTTGATCATATCTACTATATGATTCACGCTCGACCTTTCAGTCTCGGTGTTCCGAGGCCATATCTGCATATGCTAGGCTCGTCAAGTCTAACCCGAGGATTTTGCGTGTGCAAAACTGGCTTGCACACGTTGTATGTGAACGTAGAGCTTATCACACCCGATCGTCACGTGGTATCTCGGCACGCATTTAATCAGGTAACGGTGCATACTCAGGGAGAACACTTATACCTTGAAATTTAGTGAGAGATCATCTTATAATGCTACCACCGTACTAAGCAAAGTAAGATGCATAAAGGATAAACTTCACATGCAATCAATATAAGTGATATGATTTGGTCATCATCATCTTGTGCCTTTGATCTGCATCTCCAAAGCACCGTCATGATCACCATGATCACCGGCTTGACACCTTGATCTACATCGAAGCATCGTTGTCGTCTCGCCAACTATTGCTTCTACGACTATCGCTATTGCTTAGTGATAAAGTAAAGCAATTACATGGCAATTGCATTTCATACAATAAAGCGACAACCATATGGCTCCTGCCAGTTGCCGATAACTGTTACAAAACATGGTCATCTCATACAACAATTTATATATCATCACGTCTTGACCATATCACATCACAACAAGTCCTGCAAAAAAAGTTAGACGTCCTCTACTTTGTTGTTGCAAGTTTTAAGTGGCTGCTACGGGCTTCTAGCAAGAATCGTTCTTACCTACGCATCAAAACCACAACGATTTTTTGTCAAGTGTGATGTTTTAACGTTCAACAAGGACCGGGCGTAGTCAAACTCGATTCAACTAAAATTGGAGAAACAGACACCCACTAGCCACATGTGTGCGGAGCACGACGGTAGAACGAGTCTCATGAACGCGGTCATGTAATGTCGGTCTGGGCCGCTTCATCCAACAATACCGCCGAATCAAAGTATGACATGTTGGTAAGCAGTATGACTATTATCACCCACAACTCTTTGTGTTCTACTCATGCATATAACATCTAGGCATAGACCTGGCTCTGATACCACTGTTGGGGAACGTAGTATTTCAAAATTTTCCTACAATCATGCAAGATCTATCTAGCAGAAGCATAGCAACGAGCGGGGAGAGTATGTCCATGTACCCACGTAGACTGAAGCGGAAGCGTTTATCAAAGCGGTTGATGTAGTCGTATGTCTTCACGATCCGACCGATCTTAGCACCGAACGTACGGCACCTTTGTGTTCAGCACACGTTCAGCTCAATGATGTCCCTCATACTCTTGATCCAGTTGAGGCCGAGGGAGAGTTCCGTCAGCACGACAGCATGGCAACGGTGATGGTGAAGTTACCGACGCAGGGCTTCGCCTAAGCACTACGATGATACGACCAAGGTGTGCTTCTGTGGAGGGGGGCACCGCACACGGCTAAGAAAAACTTTGGTGTGTCTTTGGGGTGCCCCCTCCCACGTATATAAAGGGGGGAGGGAGGAGGAGGCCGGCCAAGGTGTGGCGCACCCAAGGGGAGGGGTCCTACTCCAAGTAGGATTCGCCCACCCCCCCCCCCCCCTTTCATATTCCCACAAGGAGAAGGGGGAAGGAGGAGGAGAAGAGAAAGAAAGGGGGCCGGACCCCCAACCCTAGTCCAATTCGGTTTGGGCTAGGGGGCGCGCACCACTCCCTGTCCTGCCTCCTCTCTTCCACCACTAGGCCCATGAGGCCCAATAACTTCCCGGGGGGTTCCGGTAACCACCGGTACTCCGAAACTCATCCGAAATGACCCGATCCATTTTGGTGTCCGAGTGTGACCTTCCAATATATGAATCTTTATGTCTCGACCATTTCGAGACTCCTCGTCATGTCTGTGATCTCATCCGGGACACCGAACAAACTTCGGTATATCAAATCACACAACTCATAATACAAAACGTCATCGAACGTTAAGCATGCGGACCCTACGGGTTCGAGAACTATGTAGACATGACCGAGACACATCTCCGGTCAATAACCAATAGCGGAACCTGGATGCTCATATTGGCTCCCACATATTCTACGGTGATCTTTATCGGTCAAACGGCATAACAACGTACGTTGTTCCCTTTGTTATCGATATGTTACTTTCCCGAGATTCGATCATCGGTATCATCATACCAAGTTCAATCTCGTTACCGGCAAGTCTCTTTACTCGTTCTGTAATGCATCATCCCGCAACTAACTCATTAGTCACATTGCTTGCAAGGCTTATAGTGATGAGCATTATCGAGAGGGCCCAGAAATACCTCTCCGACAATCGGAGTGACAAATCCTAATCTTGATCTATGCCAACTCAACAAACACCATCAGAGACACCTATAGAGCATCTTTATAATCACCCAGTTACGTTGTGACGTTTGATAGCACACTAAGTGTTCCTCCGGTATTCGGGAGTTGCATAATCTCATAGTCATAGGAACATGTATAAGTCATGAAGAAAGCAATAGCAATAAACTAAACGATCATAGTGCTAAGCTAACGGATGGGTCTTGTCCATCACATCATTCTCTAATGATGTGATCCCCGTTCATCAAATGACAACACATGTCTATGGCTAGGAAACTTAACCATCTTTGATTAACGAGCTAGTCAAGTAGAGGCATACTAGGGACACTCTGTTTGTCTATGTATTCATACATGTACTAAGTTTCCGGTTAATACAATTCTAGCATGAATAATAAACATTTATCATGATATAAGGAAATATAAATAACAACTTTATTATTGCCTTTAGGGCATATTTCCTTCACAACCAGCATGATATGGTATGTTATACTAACTCTAGTAATTTGATGATATATATATGCTTTATTATTATAGTTACAAATGCAAATTATCCGATGATATGCTTAGTGAATCCGATGATATGCTTAGTGTAGAGTCCAATGATATGCTGTGTGGAATCTAATCGATGATATGTTTTAGTGTAGAGTCCGATGGCATGCTTATTAGTGTAGAATCCAAGGAACTATTAATAGTGTAGATAATCCATATATACTTATTAGTAGAATTCATGCTTAGTAGAAATGTGTAGTACTGTGTCTTTTGATAGTGTAGAAATATATACTTAGTAGAAATATATTTGCAAGAGTATGTGTGAAGCTACTTATTAATTGATATATTTTTCTTATTCAGAAATTGCCAAAGAGCCTATCTGTGAGTTGTGGTATTGAGCCTGATGAAGAAGGCTCAGCTGGAATACACCTTACCGCAAGGGGCTCTGTCACCACCTGTACTTACGGCATGAACACGGACGGTCGCACACACTTAAGCTCGGTTGGGTGGATGAGATTCCTCATTGGCAAGAATCTTCGTGTTGGACAGGCCATCCTAATTAATATCAGGAACGCCCACCGCCTAGGCTTGATGATGATGATCGTCGTTGATATCATCTAGAACTACATATGTGTGTGTGGCTGTATGACTATATATACCTAGTAGAACTGCTATATATTTGTGGTTGTAAGACTACCTAGTACTGGTATATTCATGTGAGGATGCATGTTGACTATATATGAAATTGTTATCTAGTACTACCTAGTACCTATAATGCTTTATTATATTGTATGACTACTGTATGACTATATGGTATTGTGGTTAATGATATTGTTATCTCGTATATGTGAAATTACAGTTTATGGAAACGGGCAGGAAAAAATGATGAAAAGTACAGCAGTAGCACGGGGATAGAAAAGCGCTACAGCTACTTAATAGTAGCGCGTTCCAGAAAAAGCGCTGCTTGTATAGTCAATAATAGTAGCGCAGGTATAGACCGCGCTACTACTAACTATTAGTTGTAGCACCGTAGTAGTAGCGCGGCTACCCATACTGCTGATAGTATCAAAACTCGCGCTACTACTAGGGTTTTTCCTAGTAGTGACAGAGACCCCTAACGTAATTTATTCACCGTGGGATGGGTGGAAGTGAGCTCTATTTACAGGCAAAACGAAGCAATATGATTATCGTATGGGGTTGCGATGTATTTCCTCTATCCCATAATATAAGACCTTTTTAACTCCATCTCATAATATAAGACCTTTTTAACACTAGTATCACATACCGGGTGAAAAACTGCGAACCAAACACCTATATGGTCACATGGCACTATGATTACGGTGAGATTGCCATCCTCTAGTCTAGAGATACTCCCTCCGTTCCTAAACGTAAGTCTTTTTAAAGATTCCATTACAAATTATATATGGATGTATATAGACATATTTTAAAGTGTAGATTCACTCATTTTGCTTCGTATATAGTCCATAGTGAAATCTCTAAAAAGACTCATATTTAAAAACATAGGGAATATATATTAATCTCTCCGTTCAGTTGTATAAGTCATCTTAGATTGTGCACCGTGACCAAGGCGAAGGAGAAACGAGATAATTTAATGTTTATTTGCTAATTATAGCATTGCATGCAACGAACTATCCACTACATGTCGTGTTTGGTAATCTCAAATCATTGAAAGCATATACACGCCCATTTTATTGGTTTATATGTCAACAAACAAGAAACAAAGTGAAAGTTAATGCATTGCATCTAAGTGTTTTGAAATTATTTAATTTTCGTAAAGTGACTTATACATTTAGACAGAAAGAGTACTACATATGTACGCAAGGACGGAGTGGTACGTATTAACAGTTGTGCTATGGTTAAAGCTGTTCCCTCACCAACTTCAAAGGGGTGATCTTTCCTGTTCAGCTCGTGGCACGCACTCGGACACTCGGTACCGCGGCACCAGCAGAGAAATGGCAGAACCGACGATGCATTCATTGGGTAAGGTGGCCGTGACTGACACCCGTTTACCATGCGTTTGTTAGTGCCGGAACGGGCTGTGGCACTGCCAGCTAAACACGACACGGTTCATGGCCGGTTTGCTCGTGGTAGAGTACTGATCGCTCCACTAGCACAAAGATGCCGTACGGACACCGAATATTTTTTATTTTTTACCACTGGTAAATAGTGATACAAACGCTTTTAAATTTCTTTACATAGAAAATAATAAATATATATTACATGTAACGAGTTTATGCAAGAATCGAGGTATAAAGAGTTCCCGCCGTTTTACCCGTTTGTCTATCTGTCCCCAATAATGAATCCTTGCAGACGGTCGTACAATGCCGTACAATAATCAATACGGTAATAACGGTATGTTCTCTTTTCTGACAATCTAGTTCTGGTCCTCGTCGCGGGTATAGATTTGCTTTTGCGGTGAACATTCCATGATTTTGTCGTTTTGCTATCGAGGACAGACGAGACCACCCGCACGTGCACGGACCTTCGCCACGAATCTCTTACATTTCGTTGTGCCGTCTGATTGGATTTGACGCCTACCTCAACTTAATACAATATTTAAGAGTCCCGTCGTGTTTGTGTCTAACTTCTATTATGTCCACCCTCTACTACGTTCTTTTCTGCATAGGAACTTTTGTAGATCCAGAGCGCAACCATGCTGCACTATGGCCCTCGACACGGCCAAAACCAGCAAAGTTAGTGACTAACAGCGATCTGACTCCTATTTACATGAGCAATGGTTGGGTTACCGCTGTTTTACCCGTCTGTCTATCCCCAATAATAAATTCTCGCTTGACGGTCGTACAATGCCGTACAATAATCAATACGGCAACAACGGTATGTTATCTTTTCCGGCAATCTAGTTCTGGTCCTTGTCGCGGGCATAGATTTGCTTTTGCGATTTAACATTCCATGGTTTTGTCGTTTTGCTGTCGAGGACAGACGAGACCACCAGCACGTGCACGGATCTTCGCCACGAATCTCTTACATGTCATTGTGCCGTCTGACTGGATTTGACGCCTGCCTCGACTTAATACAGTATTTAAGAGTCCCGTCGTGTTTGTGTCTAACTTCTATTATATCCACCCTCTACTACGTTCTTTTCTGCATAGGAACTTTTGCAGGTCCAGAGCGCAACCATGCTGCACTATGGCCCTCGACACGGCCAAAACCAGCTAGCTAGTGACTAACAGCGATCTGACTCCTACTTACATGAGCAATGGTTACATCCCTCTATTACGTTTCTAATAATCTTAGTTGCTAGTTTGTGTGTATTTAGCTCTTCTTCAAGGCTGTCTCCCCTATCCCTCTATCCCCCACCCCTTCCCTTCCTTAGAAATGTAGGCAATGTAGACAATACCTACGGATTCCAATTGACCGAAAGGCTCACTAATACTCCCTTCCCCACATCTCCAGCGAAAGGTTTATATTTAGAAACGAAGGGAGTAGTCGACTGAAGCCGCATGACACCTATGATTGGCGAGATTGGTACCCTCCAGAGAGATAAACTTGTTCTATACACGGATACACCGGCGGATAATCACCACACACACAACACCACAGTTTTATTTCATATATACTTCCGTTTCAAAATAAGTATCATGGTTTTAGTTTGAAACGGGGGTAGTAGCTTTTCTGGACGGGCGAGGGCAGCGTATGTTGTATACAGACGCGTACAACGCAAAGACGCAGTACAGCACGCACCAACAGTTTCGCTATGGTTAAAGTTGTACTGTTGTTGTTCCCATCACTAAAAAGGGGAGTAGCGTTCCTTTCAACCATACCCGGCTCATCTCGTGGCATGCACTCCCGTTGCAGCGGTGCTACCAGCTGAGAAATAGCAGGACCGACCATGCATTCATTGGGTTGGGTAGCCATGACTGACACCCGTTTAGCATGCGTTTAGTGAGTGGGTAGCCATGAACGGTGGCACTACCAGCCAAACACGTCGCCCGGCCACGGTTCACGGGGTTGTTGCCGCGCGTCCTGGCCTGGCCTTTCTCCCCAGGCGGCATGCGTGCGCGGGGAGACGGGCACGGCCCTACGCCACGCCCCGACCGATGACACACCTTTTACGCGATGCCGCACAAGCCCCAGCGCAGACTTCTTCCGATAATTTGATACCAACCACACGCCTAGTAGTAGATACTCTTAGTTGTAGCATTGCGTGCTGCATGCGCGTGGCACGACATACCCTGTTTGTTTGGACTTCCCCTTCTGTTTTTACAGTTTTCACTTTAACAAAAAAACCACAAAACATTCTAAAGAGGGCTTTTCGCTTCAGCCTTTTACTTACGAATCAATATTGTCATATGATGGTATAAGCCAAAGCCAAAACGAAAGCACCTAATTAGAAGTTTTGGCTTTTTTGCCAAAGTAGAGAAGTTGTAAAACCATAAGCAAATGCCCAAACAAACGGAGCCATATTTGGGCGATTGCAGCGGGAACCAGAGGAGAGACTTGTACGCATGCGCTTTCCGTTGTGACAATCCCGACAACCATATACGCGTCCAAATCAAATCGCTTGTGGCGCAGCACAAGTTGCTGTCCGGGCAATTGCCACTGGAACCAAAAGAGAGACTTTTTTATGAATCGATTGACAACAACAGCATCATCGGTTTCCAGCCATCTATCTATATGGTTTTCTACAGGACTTGCACAAACAATCGGAGAGGAGTTTCGGACGGCTGCGCTGCGTTGCCCCTGCAGAATGTTTGCTGCTCAGCTAAGCGAATAGACGATACGGTCAGACAGCTCCTTCCCAACAACTTTCGCGTATCGGCTCAGCTGCCTTTCCAGCTCACTCAGGTGTCTCCTGTCGATCGGCCCGACAACGCTGTGAAGTTCCTGAAAGATATAAAGTTCATGAGCGGTTATAGGACATCTATATCAACGAACTGTTTCACAACAGCCGGAGCGGCCAAAAAATGACAGCTGACTACTCAAAAGAACGCCTTTAGAGTAAATACAGTTTCCTGGTCCTCCTGGACATCAATTGTGCGGTTTTAATTATTATATCCAACATGAATGGATGTCAAATTAGATAAAACCGAAAACTCGAAATAACACCTTACAGATGCAGTTTCCTACACATCAGTTGTGCAAATTTAATTATTACATGCAGCATGAATGAATGTCAAACAATTATAGATGCAGTTTCCTACACCTTACAGATGCAGTTTCCTAGGCATCAATTGTGCAGTTTTAACCAATTATATGCAGCAGCATGAATGGATGTCAAACTAGTAGGTAAACCCAAAACAGAGAGCTTTCAGTTAGATGTTCCATGGAAGTGACTTACAAAAGGATGGATGGATGGATTAATACGGCAGAAGTTGAAGTTTTTACCAATGATAATGGATGCTAGGAAGGCAAAATAAATGCCTGCCTAACTGTACGCCCCCTTTCGAGTGCATCGACCAGCTACAACTAAGATCACATTTTTTAGGCTGGAGCTCAAATTTATGTATATACCTTGTATTTAACCCGAGAGCCGCTCAGGTCCATGATAACGTTTTCAACATCTACGCCAGAACAGTCCTCAGCTGTATCACCTTTGGATTCTGAATGAACCATCTCTTCATCAACCATCATGTCTGATTCGTCATAGTCTGACTCTGAGTCCTCGTCATCCTCGTCAATAGGAGTCTCACTGTGGTCATTTTTTGCTGAAGATTCGTCACAAGGGCCACAAGCGTGTGGTTGGGGGATTTCATCGTGCGCCATGGTTGAGAAATCAGATATAACAGAATACAGGCTCTTATCTAGTAAGGGTTTCGCAGCATCATAGCGCACCCACCTGCAGCATCAAGAGTTAAAGATAATGTAACTGTCAATAAATCAGTAGACAAACAAAACCCACACCACTTCAGATAATATATTAAGAATGTCAAAATCTATGCTCAGCGGCCCATGTAATATGACGTGAAGTCCCATGCAGATTACTTCGGAAATATACTGCACCTTCTAAAAAGGAGATAAATTCTACGCATTTGAACTTCCTACGACTCCAGTATATACCTTACCCAGAAAGTACTCCCTCCATTTCGAAAGTACTATGGCAGTCTTGTGCATGCACAACATCTGGTTGGAGAGGAATGATCACGTGTTTAAGAAAAAGCCTAGAACTAGGAAGATAGTAGTTGCAACAATCAGACAAACTCTTCTGCTTATTAGGTAGGCCAGTGGTCGCGGGACAGGGAGAGAATCACGTGGTTCTTTCCATGTCTGTAGGTAGATATGGTTGTCACTGTATCTACTGTTCTTACTTCTTAGTGCGGACTGCGGAGATAACCCCTTGTAACATAACTTCTTTCATTCTTAGTTTAATGACATGCAAGCCTTTTTGCATCTTCTGAAAAAAAGGCTCTGGCCAATAATTACCTCATTAATATGGGGTTTATGTGACAAAATCAAATTTGATAAGCACATTCGAATATGAATCAAATGGCACCAGTTTTATGCAATGGCGCCAATTTGATGCCACATATAAACTGCATATTAATAGTATTTTGTCGAGTATTTTGTTATTACACCCTACCCTCAATTCTCACCGAGTCTGGGAATCAGCCCTAACTCCAAAACCAGGCATTTGACGCCTGAAACTCCTAAAACCAATGCAGAACACGATCTCACCCTAAAGCCTAAACCACCATGGTTTTGGCTCATGTGACACCTACATGTTCAAATTTTGCTGACATGGGTGCCACAAGGATACCACTCAACTTCGTCCCTTTCTGGATTAGCAAATTAAATTACAATAAGCAATGGAGCATACCATGTTACCATCCCATGCATTTCTACGAACTCAATTTCTTCCTCTCTCTGTCTTGAGTGCATCAAGGGTGGAGACCAGGGAGCGGATTTGGGAAAGGTTGCATCTAGATCCAGCACTTGCCGATTGTTCCCCAACTCAAGAGGTATGTGGGACAAGGCCACCAGCGACAGATTTTCTCAGGGCCAGTGGAGAAAGTCACAATGGAGCAACCAGGAAGGCGAGGAACCCAATTATTAATATGGTAGGGAACACCTAGGATCGGGTTGCTTTCTTCAGCTGTACCCACATCAGCCTAAACCGGTTTTCATGGTATGAGGGTTGTCAAATGCCTGACTTAGGAGTTGACAAATGACTTGCAGGCTCGGGAAATAATTGGTGAGGGTAAAATAGACTTATTCCGATTGCATTTGCATGAAAATAGGAGGGGGAAAAACTTACTCATAACGAACTGGACAGAGAAGTTCTGATGGTCGATATGCAGCTTTATATCTCATCTTATTGCAGGAATGTATATAATAACCAAGGTAATAGTACTCAAGGCTGGGGCAACTTTTCTGTGTTGTCTTGATCCAATCTATTTCCTTTAGAGCTGTATACTTTCCAAGAGATAGGAAAGCAAGGTCAGGATCCCAGAACAAATATTTGCTTGAGAGACATTTCGGAAGGATATCAACTACACCAACTGCCACAAGTTTTCCATCAATTCTATACTGCTGATGAAATGAACCAAAACCGCATGGCGGAACTGTATTATCACCACACCTTGGGCGAATAGGTACGATTGGGGTATCCACCAGAAATCTCTTGTATGAGCTTTCCGTAACTGTCTTTTCCTTGTGAACTTTTGTCTGATATCTTTGATACAAAGCAAACTCCTCAGGGTCAAAATGAGATCTTGTCATCTTAAATTCCAGCTTTCTTGCTTTTTTATTATGTCTTGCATCATTTTTGTTCACAGAGCTTTGTTTTGAGCTAGTCGGCCTATCAGAAGCTTGTGCACATGTATCAATGCTAGTATGGTTCTGGATTAGCTGAATAGTGGCTGAGTAGAAGTTCAGATGGCCATTACAGGCTTTCACTGCAAAACCAGCTATTTCTCCATGATGTTCCATTGTCAACACCAGCCTTTCTGCAATACAATTTGGAGAAAGGTCCCCTAATACTGCACGTTTTTCTTCAGGCAATGCACGTTTAATTACTGCAGCCAGTTGGAAACTTATATTACATGAGTACACCAAATCTTGCACTGCTCCTCCTTTCTTTTCTTGTGCTGCTCCTCCTACTTTCTTTTTTACTTGAGGTTTAACAGTCTTCACAACAGCTTTAGGGAGTTCAAGATCAGAACCTACCATTCCACCTTGGAAGCACGTACCTATTGCCTCATTGATTTTGCTAGACAGGAAACTAATAAACTCATCTTCTTTGTCCAAACTTGGACCCGTGGCTGTTTGAAATTCATATGCTGATACCCTGGATACTTTCAAGGTTGGTGAATTCATAGGTTCATTGAGTGACCGTTTCGTAGGGTTAGTCTTGCACTGTGGACTTCCAATCTGTGGTTCGAGCTCTCCATCAAGAAACCTGCACAGGGGGGTAAGGTGAAGAAACGATATAAGACAATTTAAAGACTCGGCTATAAAATATACATTATATAAACTTCATGTGGCGTATGCAAAGAAGAAGAAGAGAGAAAATAGACAAACAAACATGTACCTTTGCATCCTTTTAAGTACACGGTCTTGCTCTTTGGAACAAATGAAATCACTTGCCTTCAGACGTATAGTATATGCCGGACAGCATGTCCGTTCCATCTCAGGCTTGTAGAGAAAACTGCCAGACCTCCTCCATCCCCGGTCAAGAAGAGCTGTAAACGACAATCAACATTCTAATCATGGTAAAAACCATGGCAACAAAAGAAATTCTTCTCAAGAAAATATAAGAGTCACATTACGTGGAACAATACAAACAAATAAAGTTTTAATATACTAATAAGTCAGCTTATTCCATCTCTCACTTCCATTCTGCTTTTCTATAAAGCCTCTAGTTAAGTCCATAATTAACAAATGCAGCGCTTTTGTGAATACACTTATTTCATGGTATAAATGTTCTTCCTTGTTGCAAATTGCCATGATATGAAAATATGCAAATTTCCTTCCTTGTTAAGTAATCTGATTTTACATAACCTGCTGTTGTTTCCATATATCACAGTTGGGATATGTTTCGTTTTCGGTAGGTGCACTGATCATAAAACAATGGGCAATCAGTGATAAACTGATAAATTAGATGGATGAAAATGTAACATGGTGGAGCTTGGTGCTGCCAAATGTTCATATCCCAATATCCTGAAGATATAAAAGCATGTCATCGTATGCACTCTCATCAGTGGCGGTGCTCAGGGTATTGCTGGGCATTCCTTGGAGTACCAAAGAATTTGAACCCAAAAAATTGGACTATACATGTATACATGCTGGAGCCCAGTAGAGCAGCTCATCCTGAGCCACGACAGCCACACAACTGGTCTCCGTCTCCCACTCTCCCTCCCTTGATGCAGAGTCCCCAAACCTAGCTGACGGCGACGGCAAGCGATTCCAGCCATCCTGGTCCGGCAATCTAGCTCTCTGCCCCTCTCCCTCCCCTCTGGCCCTCACCTCCGCCTCCGGCCTCCGCGGTCCGTGCAGGGCTGCGCCCGCATGCACTGGGCCTCCCCTGGCGCCGCCACTGCTCCAGGAACCCTCCACCTCCGGCCTTCGCCGCCGAGAGTCGCTGCGTCAGCACGCCATCCATCTAGTACTGCATCCATCTACAGGCACCAACCACGGAACCACCAAGGTGATTTTCCTCTGTTTTTTAAACAAATCTGAAACTTATTTTGTAAATCGCCACTGCCATGCCACTGATTGATTGCTACTTTGTTGATTTTTTCTTGTAAATTGTAATTGTTTGTCACTGCCACTGATTGTAGCTATAGGTTGTTGTCTGAAACATTGCCACTGCCACATTGTTAGAGATATTGCCACAATGATATTTTGCTACTATTAACAATGTATGGTCATTGAGTCATTGATTTTGCCATCTTATTGCACATTTGTTATTCCATTATATTGCTTTGGCCAATTTTTTTACAAGAATATCCAGGAGCAAATTCCTGGCTCCTCCGCTGATTCCCATGTATGGTTCTATATATCTACTATCGCGTATCATAAATTTCCTTGACCTTATGTAAGAACTTATTTGATCTTGCTCAAAATGTCATCTGATTTTTTATCAATTATTTAATTCTATATGTTTTTAATTTTAAATTTACTGGTTAATATTTCGAATATCAGAAGCATATTAAATTACATGTGCGAACAGAACAAACAACCAGCCTCTAAATCTATATCAATGAATTAGCTAACTGTAGAAAAAATGGATATTTTACAGAAAAGGTAAGAGCCAAAAAATCTTCACACCTTGATAGTCATCGGCTTTCAGACTGTTAGCCCACAGACCTGTAAAATTAATAGGATAAGAAACTAGCACAATAACTTTACTCCAAGAAAGCACAAAAATTTTGTATTACATTGTTGACAGAAAGAATGATTTACAGGACTACGAATATGCCAATACAACCTAACACAACAATGGCAAGACAGCAACTGATGACCACTAGACAGACATTCCAGCAGATACACCATGGTAGCACAAACTGTTGTGATAGACTCATAGACATATACACAGATGCTTGATAATGAAATGAAAAAAGAAGGGGAGAAGGTAACAGCAAGGGAGGAAGGAGATTGACCATTTAAACTTGTTTAGTTGTTAATCGTCAAAAAAATAATGAACATTAAGAGTTATCACTCCGCATGACAATAGCATGTTTTTCATTTCATTTACTTCTTACGAAAATGGAATTGGATGACTCTTACAAGTGACACAAGGTGAGGCACAAACCAAGCTATCCGAAATTTTGCACATATTAACAAATTAAGAAAGTCAGAGAAGTAACGACCAGCATTCACAGCCTAACTGCAGAAACCTATAGTTAGCAAGGATAAGCCACTTCATTGGGATTAATTGTGTGTTTTGCAACCGCTTTGCACTTTTCTGATCAAAGCGCATAGGCGTCTTGCTATCACCTAGAGCCTGGGCATGCCTTATTCAAATGTGAGGACTGTAGGCAGAAAGAACAACGATTCTACACGACCCCAACTGGAGAGCATCTCGCCTTGGTGGCTCGGTTCCCTTAGCAGGGGTATGTACGCCTAAGATTCATCTCGGGGTGATCTAGTCCTCCTAACATCGTGCCCTCGTGGCTTGATTCCCTTAGCAACAGCATCTACGCCTGAAACTCGATTCAGGGGTGATCTACGCCTCCTGCTAACCGTGAGACCTGGTCTCATATAATTTTTTTCCAGAACTGACGAGCAATTCCACACGCAACAAGGATCGATCCGGGCAGAAGCAGAGCCGGTGTTATTACTATTTCAAATCGGAAGGGAATTCCGGGATTGGTACCGTGGGAGATGCTCGTGGGGCCGGTGGATCGGCAGTAGCCGCAGGTCGTGCGCCGGCGGCCGTAGTCAATCACCACCGACTCGCCGCAGCCGCCGCCGCCGCCGGCCCGGGCGCCGCTGCTGCTGGCGCCGTCCGCCATCGCCGATGCGGCCGCGCGGTGGTTCGCCGCCGCCGGGCCGGAGTACGATATTGGTTGGGCGGATTGGTTGGGTCCCCGGATCTGTCTGGTAGGGCTGTGAATGTCACAGGGCTTTCTGCCGCTGCTGGACTGGCCCCGTTGTTATAGCAGAACTAGTCATCACTCGTCCGAGAATAAGACTTTTTTTTCTTTTAAAAAACACAAGGCCTCCCCGAGTCCCCGTGGACAAACAAAAATTCATTTTTTGAGGTGTGACAAAATAAAAAATCTGAGAGTAAGAAAAGTTTTTTTGCGGGTGAAGAAAAGTTTTTTTAGCTGAGAGCAACATAAAAAAAGGTTGTGGATTAAAGTTCTTTTTAGGGGAGTTGTAGATTAAAGTTGGTCCTTCCATTTATTTCAAGCAAACACATACTACACATTCCTCGCAAAAAAAAAGACATACTACACATGTTTTTTCGGCCTCATGAGGTCATGACCGCACCAACGCGGCTACCAAATCACATCCACATCTCCCAGATATAATAGAAGATAGAAATTGACAGATTTTGAAAGCCCAAACTTTTAAGAAAAAAAAACAACTTCATGTTCATGACATTTGAATAGTTTTATTAAAAATGTTTTTGCGGGGAGGGTTAAGGTAGGCCTAACAACATCTTCATCCTCCTGGCATTTTAATAGTCTTTAAAGTGTTTTTGCGGGGAGGATTGAGATAGGAATTAATAAGACCCCTAAATTGGCGGTAAGGCGTAACCCCGCTTTGATCGAGTCAATGAGATCAAGGATTCAAATCTGAAGACACACGCAACAGCAACGACAGAAAATCTTCATGACAGGTAGTTCTACCTTCCTCCCTCGTATTCCCATTTCTTTATGGGCTCAAGTCCACAATTCTCTCCTTTAAACCAAAGATAGTTGGTTCCACGTTCCTACTTTCATTTTCACATGGGTTCAACAAATGGTCTTTGCGCACACAAAGTGAAAGCAACATCTGGAATTTTATTATGGCTACAAGTTTTCATTTTCGCCGTCTGATTGGCTCGTCTCCTCCTAATTATATACTGTCATTCGTCACCTGCAACTTGCAAAGCATCTTTGGGATAACGATGGCCGATATGGCCAACCACCGTGAGCTCCATCTAGACGTCGCGATGGAAAAGGCAACTCAACAGAAAGCAAAGTATTACAAAATAAATAAAAGATGATTAAATGCACACAAGAGCTGACTGTGCATGTTTTTTTTCTTCTTTTTGTCAAACATGAAGCCGTGGTAAGTCCTTTATTTGCAGCAACATGATCATCAGCTTAGCTTAATCTTTGGTGGTTGTTCTAACAGATTAATTGAAACCTGTGGCTAAGCTCTACATGCATTCTGTGAGAGAGAGCCCCTAGATTACATTGCATCTGATTATTTAAGGAGAGCAAGGAAGCACAATCATCAAACGACTTCTCTGCAATTTTGTTCTAAAACACGGTTTCCTCCGACGAATATGCACGATTCACTGACCATCCTTGCAGAGGATATCATCTTCCCTGGGTCAAAACGGGGCCGCTTTACAAACTGTCGACAGACCGATCATAGCTTATTGATAACAGGTTGTTACAATCCCTTGCCAAATAACATTTCTTCAAGGAAACTATGTACACACAACAGAGGGCCGCAACAAATACCAGGTGGCTGTTACCTGCTAGTGTTTTCCATTACATCCTTCAGAGGAACAGCATGCCATCTAAGCCGCCAGGTGCCCGTGCATACATAGCAAGCAGTACCGGATGCATCATCTTTCATGTGTCCGTTTTGAAGCCCACGAGCTGCTGCAAGGCCTTCCAGCCCCAAAGCAACTCGCGCTCAAAAGCTCCTGCCAGCCCATGCTTAACCAGAACGCCATTCTTGGACAGGATAGTATCATCGTCGGTCGTTTCATCGCAATCGTCATCAGCATACGTCGTAGCCCTGCCATTCTGGGGTGCTGTGTCTATTTCATAACGAAGCTCATCTTGAATTTTCTGTTCATCCATCAATAGCTGATTCATAATCAAAAACACCGTGTGAGTTGAGTCTAACAATTGGAGGAACTTAACAAATGATTAACTAGCCCTCAAAATATGATAATAAGAACTGGTAGCCATGATCATTGAATGAGATTTATGCAGCTTACACTACCCATTAAGAATACCGATTTTTTTGGAAAACCAGTGTCATTCCGCTTTATAAGCATGTCTTTCCACCTTCTAATGAAACGAGTGATCTAATGCTTGATAGATAGTTCAGTTCAGGCTGACAGTTCTTAGACATTCTCTTGTAAAAGAACCAGCAAACATGTGGTGCTCCGGAAAATAGCACACAATTTTGAGTATGGTCATCTATAATTCAGATCAGCCACGTGCAACTTGCATCATCCCCCCTCCCCCCCCCCCTCCCCCCTCTCTCTCTCTCAAATCTAATGAAGGTATGGTCTCTGTGCCCGGAAATGGAGTGACTAACGAAAGCGATAGATGCCACGTTTCATTCGGCAAAGCATCAAAGCATACAAGGGTCACTGAACTACTTACTTTCAGCAGAACAGGTGGCAAGACATAGAAATGCCCCTGGAATTTCAGTAGTAAATAAATGTCTAGCTTCCACACTAAGGTACTGATGGATATTGAATTAAACCATTACCTCTGGTTGATCAGCTTCACATGCCTTCATTGTTTCCTCTCCAACAGATGCAATAGCAGCAGCCACTGAATTCTCATCATCGCCTATAGTTGATTCGTCCTCTTTGATCTCTTGATTGTCACACACTTGTAGCTCATGTGCCGAAACAACACCATTTCTGCCGTGATCATCATTGACAACTGTCTCCATCATTTGAACCGGGGCGTGTCCCTCCTCTGCCACTTTCTGATTCTTCGCATTACCCCAATCTTCGTAGACCACCAATGTCTTTGTGGTTTCACCTGTCTGTAGGCTTCTATTAGGCCCATTCTGCCAATGGAACTTTCCCAAGGAATCTTGGAGCAAGAACTTGAACTCAAGCAACCTGTTGGCAGGTAAATCCTGTTCAAAACAGAAAAAGATGATGAAGTTACTCAAAAGAGGCTAAATCATTAAACATTGTACATAAACAGAGTCTCACTTTCTCTACTGTCCAGTCATGGCCTTCCAACCAATCCATAGCGATCGCGTCCGTCGGTTCCCAGAGGCCGAGTGCTGGGACATCACCGACCAGGTGGAAGCTTTGGCCGAAGGTGCACTGCTCTTTTAGCACAAATCTGACGCGCACTGTGCTTCCAGGAACTGTAGGTAACAGATAGACAGACAGACGGTAAGACCAAAGATCCATCACCATTAAAAACAGGTTATGTTAAGACCAAAGATCGCAATGTCAATGGTTTCAGGGGAGCAAACTCACCAGTAGGAGCAGGTGGTGACGAAATCTCAGCAGAGGCCACTCCCCCCTGGACCTCATCAGCCTGCAACAGCAACCATCTAACCATCAGTCAATCACAGTGGAGCAAAGGGGGAAACACGCCACATTAATTAGCACGCAAGCCTATTCCGATTTTGACGTGACAAACCTCCGGCGCTAGTGCTATGGCACCCTCCTGTGTGGGCATGAGCTGCTCGAGGGGCTTCGGTAGCGCGGTGACGAGCACGCTCAGGCGGCCGGCAGTCCCAGCCAAGCCATCGCCGCCGACGCGCCGCAGCCCCTGCCCGCCGTAGGTGACCCGGACCCGGCCAAAAGCTCCGCCCCAAGGGATCGGCACGGGCGCATCTGGCTCTTTGATCTCTCGATTGTCACACACTTGTAGCTTATGTGCCGAAACAACACCATTTCTGCCACGGTCGTCACTGACAACTGTCTCCATCATTTGAACCAGGGCGTCTCCCTCCTCTGCTACTTTCTGATTCTCCGCATTACCCCAATCTTCGTAGACCACCAATGTCTTTGTGGTTTCACCTGTCTGTAGGGTTCTGTTAGGTCCATTCTGCCAGTGGAACTTTCCCAGTGAATCTTGCAGCAAGAACTTGAACTCAATCAACCTGTTGGCAGGCAAATCCTGTTCCAAACAGAAAAGACACGATGAAGTTACACAAAAGAGGCTAAATAATCAAACATCTAGCATAACCGGAGTCTCACTTTCTCTACTGCCCAATTGTGGCCTTCAGACCAATCCAAAGCGACCGCCCTCGCCGGTTCCCACAGGCCGAGCGCCGGGTCGTCACCGACCATCTGGAAGTTTTGGCCGAAGTCGCACTGCTCTTTTAGCACAAATCTGACACGCACTGTGCTTCCAGGAACTGGAGGCAACAGACAGACATACAGTTGGTAAGACATTATAAGAAACATGCTAGGTTTCACCATTTTTGTTTCGCAATGTCAATGGTTCAGGGGAGCAAGCAAACTCACCAGCAGGAGCAGCGGGTGACGAAATCTCAGCAGAAGCCATATCCCCATGCATCTCATCAGCCTGCAGCAGCAGCAGCAACCTTATAACCATCAGTCAATCACAGTGGACCAAAAGGGGGAAACACGCCGCATTGACATTGGCGCGTGTGCTGATTTCCGGTTTCGACGCGACTCACCTCCGGCGACAGTGCTTCGGAGCCCTCCTGCGCGGGCACGAGCTGGTGGAGGAGGGGCGCCGGGAGCGCGGCGACGAGCACCCTCAGGCGGCCCGCGGTCCCAGCGAGGCGCGGCGGCCCCCGCGCGCCGTGGGCGACCCGGACCCACCCGAAGGCCGCGACCCGGGGGAGCGGCACGGCAGCCGCCGCGGCTGGCTCCAGGGACGGGGATCTCATCCCGACCTGAACCTCGGGCCAAAGCCCTGACTGAACCCTGCGCGCGTGTGCAGCAGTGGCGGAGGGGCGCCGGGTTAGTTTCACGAGGCGAGCGGGAGGCGAGGCGGGCGTGACGGCGTGCGGTGCGCGGATCGGCAGCAGGCGGCCGCGGCTTTTGGCGGCTTCCGCCGGCGGTGGGGGGCACGAGGGTGGTGTGCGGGGTGGCGACGAGGGGGGAAGGGAACTGACGGACAGGTGCGCCCGCGCCGTTGGGGGGCGGGTCCTCCCCGTTGGCCGTTGGATCTGGCGCGCACGTCTCGGTGTTCGGGAGGCTTCCGCTCCAGTCGTCTGGCTGGACTGGATTTCGACTCCCGAAGTCGGCTAGTGACTGGTAGTACTACTTTTTTTTTTTTGACAATTGCCTAGTGGTAGTACTTTTTTTTTTCCAATTGCCTAGTAGCAGTACTCTCTCCGTTTCTTTTTTAGTCTGCATATAACTTTTGTTTGAAGTCGAAGTATCTCTATTTTAACCAAATTTGAAGAAAAGTATCAACATTTACAAGGCCAAAGAAATATCATTAGATTCATTATGGAATATAGTTTCATATTATGTATATTTGGTATTGTAGATGTTGATATTTTTTTATACAAATTTGATTAAAGTTTGTAAATTTCGACTCGACACAAATCTTTAGTAGTAGTACTACTTGGTTTTGCAGCCACCGTCAAAGCCTTGGTTTAGAGGAGATGTGGAGTGCGTAAACAGGAAAGGGCAGGAAAGTGTGTGCTAGATGGGATAAAATATGGGTGTGCCTAGAGCACATCTAGATGTGCTCTACTTATTGCACATCTAAGTGAGTGAATTAAGCATAAAGAGGAAAAAATATCCACACGAATCTCGATGTAAGATCAATGACATAGAACTTAGATGTGCAATACTTATGGCACATTTAGATGTGCTTTAGCAAAACTGATAAAATATAGACTGGCAGATGCAATGCATCGAAACTTCAATCAGACGGCCGTCCTTTTTTTGCGGGGTACAATTAGACGGCTGTCTCATGCCCAGCAGAACCAGTTTATTCAACTAATGATTTATACACTATAAAATAATAAGAATAATAACGAATGGTATACAAAGAGAAGAGTAGAAGTTTGCACAAGAAGAAAGAAAACAAGCAGAATCGATGAAACTTCCTCCCTCCCCGAGCCGCCACAGTGGCATCGGGAGGCCCAGATCCCATCGGCCGGACCTCCCTCCTCCTCCTCCTCCCTCGCCGCCCAAGGGCACGGCAGCAAGCTTTTGCTGCCGTGGCGGCGGCGGAACCCTCTCGCTCGGGTGGGGGCTGGCGAGACAGCGCCCGGCCGGGCGTGGCGGGCAGGCCGGACGCCACGGCTGGTGGTGGCGGCGCATCGGGGACCTCGCTTCCCCACGGCAGGAGGCGTCGCGATCTGGTGTGTCGCGGCCGCCAGGGACGGCGGCGTGATCGATCTTTCGCGGTGGCGCCGGATCGATGCCTGCGTGGGCCTTGATCGCCGGTCGCCGTCGGCACGGTGGTGGAAACGACTTCGTCGGTGGGCAGATCCGCGGGATTCTACCCTTGTCCGGTCCTCGATAGCGGGCAACTCCGGGAAACCCTAGATCTCCTTGGGATCGAGCGATGGCGGCGCTTTTGCGTCGTAGTCCCTCTTTAGGGCATTGTTTTGGAGTTTGCTCCGGTTGAAGGGACCAGCGACATCGGCGACGCACGTCTGGTGGAGTAACTGCCGATGAAAATCGCGCCGACTACGGTCATGACGGACGATGGCGGCGTCTTAGATGTCGTTCCCTTGTCGAGGCATCGTCATTGCAGTCTGCGTCATCGAGCTCGGATGCTCGGGAAACCCTAGATGCAGGACTTCGGATCGGACGATGATGGCGTTTATCGCTTTCCCTCGGGGCATCGTTTTGGAGTAAGTCCGGCCGGGGATGGTGGAGCGGTGCTTCATCTCACACATTGATGGCGGCGGATATCGGCGGCATGGCGCCGTGGAGGCTCGAGTCCGATGCACGGAGATGGACTCGCGCAGAGGAGGTTGCTGTCCGGCGTCATGGTGACGTCGATGGCGAGTGGCGGACAAGGTAGAAGCCTCAATATGATCTCAAGACGGACGTGTGGAAGATGGCGCGACGACACGAAAAGTCGCGTCGACGGATTGTGCCCTGCACCGGTATGTGGCTCGGCTGGGGCTTCCGAATGAGTTTTGGCTTCCGGCTTTTGATGTTAGGCTTAGGTGAGTGGTTTTGGGTAGTGGCCCAGTTAGCACCCCTTCATCATTTTGGATAGGAGTAGCGGCATATGTTGCCAAGATGGTGGATTCAGACACATTGTTGTAATACTTTGTAAGGTCTTTGAGAATAATCAATAAAGTGGCCATATGCATCTCCCAGATGCAGAGGCCGGGGGTCATCCTCCTTTTCTAAAAAAACGAAGAGAAGAGTAGACCCGACTGTAAGAATTTGGTTGGGCCGTGTATCCCGCATGGCAGTATCGTAAACAACATTCTATAATCTATATTCATTGGTTGGATACAATTTTGATTCATTGGGAGAAGCATACGACTTCTATAATCTATATTCGTGTGAGATTGGCTTTTGGATAAGGTATGGAAAAAGTAGGCTGAACGTCGAGAGAACCAAATGTATGCAAGAAATAGTCTGTGGATGCTCGGTGAGTTGGCATTAAAATCATTACCAAAATGCTGTATCTGTTTTCTCGAAACGCAATATAACATTTGGCAATGGATTCATATTTTCAGGGCAAACCAAAAAAAGGAAACGCACGGACATGCCGCTGCGAGTGCCCTGCAACGAACACGGTTCTGCATTATATGTCGTGGCCCTGGTCACAAAAGCACAACTTGTTCATAGAGAGGGGACACACCTCAAAAGAAAAGGAGAGAACCGAAATGCTCGATCTGCGGGGTGGGAGGTCGGAAGAACACCTACAACAATCCTAAGATTGTGGTACATGTTGCCGAGCAAACAACTCATGATCCTGCTATCGATCAGTGATAAATCTATGCAAGCACGAAAGCATGTCAAGTAGCACCCAGTTTGTTACTGTATCCGAGTTGATCAATGCCACTTTCCTGATGTGTATTGTCAGTGCGGAGCCAGGAATTTAGCAAACCCCGGGCCTAATTTTTTCTAACAACATGTAAATATTTTAATACTTATAACTACCCAAAATTGCCTTATACCATTTTTAAAAATTACCTTATGCAAAAACATACAAAGTAAAGTTCATTTGCTCAATAGATCTCAAATTTTAACTCAATGCTCAAAGATCCAACAAAATAGATAGAAGATGACAGAATTGTAAAATAATAATAGGGAAATACAAAAAAATTACCAAATCAATTGATTACTTCGTTGGTGCCTCCCTTAACTTGATCAACGGTAGAAGAACCAAAACATTCAAGACGTTACAAAAAGAAATAATTTCATAAGAAAATGCATAGATATCAAGTGAAACAATTATCATTGATACAAATCCAAAAACTTACCACATGGACGAGGTAAAATACATATACATCAAGTGAAATGATTTGCAAATACATCAATTTAGTTCAACAATACCTGAATGAACCTTGCATATATATGACTTAAGTACACAACACACAAACACACACCTTCTTTTCAATTAAATTGAGTTCAATGCAGTTCATACAGAGAGGTTAGTAGGTTAAATTGTAGAACATGGTACAAGTGCAAACTGCAGAGAATCAAAAAATTAATCAAGGTTAGGCAGGGCAGGGGAAGAAGGGGGGTGGCGCGCGGCGGTGAACAACGCACACATCGACGGAGCTGGGCGCGGGGGCGGATCAGGGGAGCAGGGGCCTGCCTGGGGAAGTGGACGACGACGGTCGATGGACGGCGACGGTGGCCGTGCATGGAGGCGGCGACCCTAGCGCTGGAGACAATCCTTTCCTGTGCGTATGAGTTAGGTCGCATGCGGCCAGCGGTCGTGGGCTCGGGAACCTCCTATAGGGCGCCTTCAGCGCCGCGCAAGGGATCCGGCGCCCGCAGCAGCAGTTGGATGGGCCGGCCCACGACCACGCAACAAAGCAACACGAAAAATGACAGCTAAAAATACCTCCCGACCGGGATTCGACCTCGCGCCCTCCCGCTTCCACACGGTGAGGCTAGCCACTGCACTAGCTAACTGTTAGCGGATATTCACACCGCCAAAGTTTAAGGACGCGTCTAGTGGGCGGCCAGCTGCCCACTAGTGCAACCGAGCAGCCGGCTAGAAAAGGTAACAGACGTGTCTAGTGGGCGGCCGGCTGCCCACTAGTGCAACCGAGCGGCCGGCTAGAAAAGGTAACCCCCTGTTCCCCGCGGAACAGAAAAGGGAGGGGCCACCAAACCGACCGATCGATCGGCCACCAAACAGAATCGCCCACACCCCCACGTGGCCAGCTGTCCCCAGCTCGCCCCCACGCCCCAGCCCCTTCCATGCTGCCTTCTTCTTCTTCTGCACTAAGAAAGGAGATCCGACAGAATCGCCCCCAGCCCTTCTTCCTCTTCCTACACAGCCGCCATGGGAGCCCCAAAGTAGAAGAAGGAGCTGCTTCAAAAAAGATCTAAGGGCAGGGTGATCAGAGCTATACCAGGCACTAACATCAAGTAGGTAAGCCCCCTCTGCCCCTCTTCACTTCCACCTTTCTTCTACTGCATATAGGCTGCATATATGTAGGCATATGTAAACCCCCTTCTCCATGGATCTAGTACAAATCCATGGAGAAGCTGCTTCAAAAAAGAGGTGAATCGGCACATCAAACCACCGCATTTTGATGTTACTACTGGATGTGTTAAACAAGCCAAAAACTACTTGGTGCATGCCAAACAAGTTTCTACCGCCTAGATGTGTTAAACAAGCCAAGTAAAACAAATTCACTAGCCAATTAAAACATGATTAAAGCCAATTCAAGCAAAAAAAACATGTTTTCTGGCCAACTAAAACATGCATGTTGGCCAAAAACTGAGAAAATGTATCCTGGCCAACTGAGACATCTATTCTAGCTAACTGAATACATTAACTGTCCAACTGAACATGCATGTTGGGTGATAACCCACAAGTATAGGGGATTGCAACAGTTTTCGAGGGTAGAGTATTCAACCCAAATTTATTGATTCGACACAAGGGGAGCCAAAGAATATTCTCAAGTATTAGCAGCTGAGTTGTCAATTCAACCACACCTGGAAACTTAGTATCTGCAGCAAAGCGTTTAGTAGCAAAGTAATATGATAGTGGCGGTAACCGTAACAAAAGTAAAGACGACAAAAGTAATGTTTTTGGTATTTTTAGTGATTGTAACGAGTAACGGAAAAGTAAATAAGCATAAACCAATTATATGGAAAGCTCAGAGGCACCGGATCGGTGATGGATAATTATGCGGATGCGGTTCGTCATGTAACAGATCATAACATAGGGTGACACGTAACTAGCTCCAATTCATCAATGTAATGTAGGCATGTATTAGTAAATAGTCATACGTGCTTATGGAAAAGAACTTGCATGACATCTTTTGTCCTACCCTCCCATGGCAGCGGGTCCTATTGGAAACTAAGGGATATTAAGGCCTCCTTTTAATAGAGAACCGGAACAAAGCATTAGCACATAGTGAATACATGAACTCCTCAAACTATGGTCATCACCGGAGTGGTCCCGATTATTGTCACTGGGGTTGCCGGATCATAACACATAGTAGGTGACTATAGACTTGCAAGATAGGATCAAGAACTCACATATATTCATGAAAACATAATAGGTTCAGATTTGAAATCATGGCACTCGGGCCCTAGTGACAAGCCTTAAGCATAGCAAAGTCATAGCAACATCAATCTCAGAACATAGTGGATACTAGGGATCAAACCCTAACAAAACTAACTCGATTACATGATAAATCTCATCCAACCCATCACCGTCCAGCAAGCCTACGATGGAATTACTCACACACGGCGGTGAGCATCATGAAATTGGTGATGGAGGATGGTTGATGATGACGACGACGACGAATCCCCCTCTCCGGAGCCCCGAACGCACTCCAGATCAGCCCTCCCGAGAGAGATTAGGGCTTGACGGCGGCTCCGTATCGTAATAAAACGCGATGAAACTTTCTCTCTGATTTTTTCTCCCCGAAAGCCAATATATGGAGTTGGAGTTGGCGTCGGAGGGTCTCAAGGGGGCCCACGAGGTAGGCGCGCATACAGGGGGTCGCCCACCCTCGTGGATGTGGTGTGGGCCCCTAGTCTTCATCTTTGGCGAGGATTTTTATTATTTTTATAAGACATCCATGAGTTTCGTGTCATTCCGAGAACTTTTGTTTTACGCACATAAAACAGCACCATGGCAATTCTGCTGAAAACAGTCCATCCGGGTTAGTTCTATCAAATCATACAAGTTAGAGTCCAAAACAGTATAAAAGTGTTTGGAAAAGTAGATCTGACGGAGACGTATCAACTCCCCAAACTTAAACCCTTGCTTGTCCTCAAGCAATTCAGTTGACAAACTGAAAGAGAAAAAGAAAAACTTTTACAAACTCTGTTTGCTCTTGTTGTTGTACTTATGTCAAGCCAACATTCAGGTTTTCAGCAAAGATCATAACTAACCATGTTTGCAATAATTCTCAGGTCTCATATTTACTCACATCAATAACATAATCAGCTAGCAAGCCATAATAATAAATCTCGGATGACAACACTTTCTCAAAACAATCATAATATGATATAACAAGATGGTATCTCGCTAGCCCTTTATGAGACCGCAAAATATAAATGCAGAGCACCTTCAAAGATCAAGGACTGACTAGACATTGTGATTCATGGTAAAAGAGATCCAATCATAGTCATACCCGATATAAATTAACAGTAGTGAATGCAAATGACAATTTGTGCTCTCCACTAGTGCTTTTTAATAAGAGGGTGATGACTCAACATAAAAGTAAATAGATAGGCCCTTCAGAGGGAAGCAGGATTTGTAGAGGTGCTAGAGCTCGGTTTTGAAATAGAGATAAATTATATTTTGAGCGGCATACTTTCATTGTCAACATAACAACTAAGAGATGACGATATCTTCCATGCTAAACAAATTATAGGCGGTTCCCAAACAGAATGGTAAAGTTTATACTCCCCCTCCTCCACAAGCATCAAGCCATGGCTTGCTCGAAACAATGAGTCCCTCCAAATTCAACGGGTCCCAGGGGGAGTTCTGTTTGCAATTATTTTGATTTAGTTTGCATAAAGCATGGGACTGGGCATCCCGGTGACCAGCCATTTTCTCGTGAGTGAGGAGCGGAGTCCACTCCTCTTGAGAATAACCCGCCTAACACGGAAGATAAGGGCAGCACTAGTTGATATATGAGCTATTCGAGCATGCAAAAAAGAATGTTTATTTGAAGGTTTAGAGTTTGGCACATACAAATTAACTTGGAACGGCAGTAGATACCGCATATAGGAAGGTATAGTGGACTCATATGGAATAACTTTGGGGTTTAAGGGATTGGATGCACAAGCGGTATTCCCGCTTAGTACAAGTGAAGGCTAGCAAAAGACCGGAAGCGACCAACTAGAGAGCGACAACAGTCATGAACATGCATTAAAATTAATAAACATTGAATACAAGCATGAGTAGGATATAATCCACCATGAACATAAATATCGTGAAGGCTATGTTGATTTTTTTTCAACTACATGCGTGAACATGTGCCAAGTCAAGTCACTTAAATCATTCAAAGGAGGATACCAACTCATCATACCACATCACAACCATTTTAATAGCATGTTGGCATGCAAGGTAAACCATTATAACTCATAGCTAATCAAGCATGGCACAAGCAACTATGATCTCTAATTGTCATTGCAAGCATGTTTATTCATAATAAGCTGAATCAAGAACGATGGACTCATCATATTTACAAAAACAAAAGAGGTCGAGTTCATACCAGCTTTTCCCATCTCGGTCCACCCATCATATATCATCATAATTGCCTTTCACTTGCACGACCGAATGGTGTGAATAATGATAAGAGTGCACGTGCATTGGACTAAGCTGGAATCTGCGAGCATTCAATAAACAGGAGAAGACAAGGCAATATGGGCTCTTGGTTAAATCAATAATGATGCATATACGAGCCACTTTAACAATTTAATCATGGTATTCTCCTTCTGACCCCCAAAGAAAAGAAAAGAAATAAAAACTATTTACACGGGAAAGCTCCCAACAAGCAAAAGAAGAACGGGAAATATTTTTGGGTTTTCTTTTTAATTATTACTACTACAGCAGGAAAAATAAACTACTACTATTTTTTTTGTTTTTTCTTAAGGTTTATTAAACACACAAGAAGAAAACAGGAAAAGGAAAATAAACTAGCATGGATATTACAATGAAAGAGTATGAGCACCGACATCTAGCAATGAGTGTGTGTGAACCTAAATGTAATGTCGGTGAGAAATACGTACTCCCCCAAGCTTAGGCTTTTGGCCTAAGTTGGTCTATTGCCAGGGATAGCCTGGCTGATACCCGTAGGTGTAGCTGGGGTCATACTGTGATGCAGCGGCTATCGCCTCCTGAGCTACAGCGTGGCGTCGAGCCGCCTCCACTCTCCTCTCGTACTCATCTGCCTCCTCTCTGGTAATAATATATCTCCCTTTTGTCTGAAAATCAAAGAAGGCAGGAGCAGGATGAGTAACATGGACAACATGTCGTTTGTATTAAAGATTAGTCGATACTGGAGAGGAGGTTCAGTCCTCTCAACAAACTGGTGGGAAACCATAGAATCAAAATCTAAATAAGTAGGGGGTAACTCCATATCACCCTCACGAATGTCTATCTCCAGAAAATTAGCTAAGCGGGTTGCATAAATTCCTCCAAAGAAATCTCCGTTATGTCTATTATGATGCAACCTACGAGCTACAATGGCTCCCATATGATAAGATTGGTCCCCTAACACAGAACTTCTGGGAATGTTGAGATCAGGGGCACACTTGTGACATGCTTCATCCTTAGCATTTATGCACCTACCTATGAAGAGAGCAAAATAATGTATAGCAGGAAAGTGAATGCTCCCTATAGTGGCTTGTGTTATATCTCTAGATTCCCCCACAGTTATTCTAGCAAGAAAGTCTCTATATTCAGGTTTAGGGGGATCCTGACACTACCCCAAGATGGAAGTTTGCATGCAAAAGTGAAATCCTCTAAGTCCATGGTATAAGATTTGTCATAAAGGTCAAACATGACCAAGGAGAATTACGCGAAGATGAAAACTCAAACCTCCCTACAAATGAACTTGTGAGATCACGATACTGGGGGCATTTGTCAGCCTCAAAGTCCTCAAGACCGGCATTACGCAAATATGTGTTAAATCCGTCTTTGATTCCCGCTTGATCCATAAAATTTTCCAAAGGCCATTCACAGGGCCTCACAGGAGCGTCTCTTGGTGGTTCCTCGTCAGCATCACGCATTGCAAGCCTAGGGCCTTGCTTCCTTGAAGAACCACCTTGGAACATCTTCCTAAGCATATTGTTTTCTCTGAAAAATAATTCTGAAATTTTTAGTAACTTCAAACAAAAGTGAACCAACTTCAAAAACTGATAGCAACTACTCATACAAGTGCCTAGAGCATATATCAAGCATTAGAACTACTTGGAACCATATAAATTTGACATGCAAGCTCAAGAACATGGTCACCTATGCAACACAAATTTGCAAAGAATAAAGCACTAGAACAAAAACTAATTGGACCAATGGAGGAGTCACATACCAAGGAACAATCTCCCCAAGCAGTTTTGCGAGAGGTGCTTTGAGCAAGGAGATCGAAATCACAGCAAAAGTGGCTGGAACACGAGCTTGAGTGGGTTTTTCGGGTTTGTGTGAGGCAGAGGAAGAAGATGGGTGCAGGGGTAAGTGGAGGAGGGCCACCGTGGGCCCACGAGGCAGGGGCACGCCCAGGGGGTAGGCGCGCCCTCCACCCTCGTGGCGGTGGTAGCTCCCATGTAATTTTTGCACAAGATAAATCCTCAAATATTCCCGAAAAAATCATATTAAATTGGCATGGCATTCTGAGGACTTTTATTTTTGGGATATTTTTATATTGCACGGTTAAGTCGGGAGACAAACAGAAAAATACTATTTTACTTTATTTCTACTAAGTAACAGAACATATAAAGAGGGTACAGAAGGTTGTGCTTCTAGTTTCATCCATCTCATGCTCATAAAAAAGAATCCACTAACAAGGTTGATCAGGTCTTGTTAACAAACTCATTCCGATAATCATGGAACCGGAGAAATTTGAATAACACTATAGTTACCTCAACGGGGATATGCACATCCCCTATAATAAGAATATCATATTTCTTCTTGACAAGAGGAAGAGGAAATTCAAAACCTCCAAATATAATCGATGGAATTTTTCCAATAGAGTTGATACTATGAACTTGAGGTTGTTTCCTCGGAAAGTGTACCGTATGCTCATTACCATTAACATGAAAAGTGACATTGCCTTTGTTGCAATCAATAACAGCCCCTGCAGTATTAAGGAAAGGTCTTCCAAGAATAATAGACATACTATCATCCTCGGGAATATTAAGAATAACAAAGTCCGTTAAAATAGTAACGTTTGCAACCACAATAGGAACATCCTCACAAATACATTCAGTAGGTGTCAACTTATTCAAGTCAAGTCTACGATATAAAGAGAGAGGCATAACACTAACACCGGCTCCAAGATCATATAAAGCAGTTTTAACATAATTTCTTTTAATGGAGCATGGTATAGTAGGTACTCCTGGATCTCCAAGTTTCTTTGGTATTCCATCCTTAAAAGTATAATTAGCAAGCATGGTGGAAATTTCAGCTTCCGGTATCTTTCTTTTATTAGTAATGATATCTTTCATATATTCAGCATAAGGATTTGTTTTGAGCACATCAGTCAAGCGCATACGCAAAAAGATAGGTCTAATCATTTCAGCAAAGCGCTCAAAATCCTCATCATCCTTTTTCTTGGATGGTTTCGGAGGAAAAGGCATGGGTTTCTGAACCCATGGTTCCCTTTCTTTACCATGTTTCCTAGCAACGAAGTCTCTTTTATCATAACGTTGATTCTTTGATTGTGGGTCATCAAGATCAACAGCAGGTTCAACTTCTACTTCATTATCATTACTAGGTTGAGCATCATCATTAACATTTTCACTAGGTTCATGTTCATTACCAGATTATGTTTCAGTATCAAACATAGATATATCATTTGGATTCTCAGGTGGTTCAGCAATAGGTTCACTAGAAGTTTGCAGAGTCCTATCATTTTTATTTTTCTTCCTTTTAGAAGAACTAGGCATATCAATATAATTTCTCTGAGAATCTTGCTCGATTCTCTTAGGGTGGCCTTCAGGATACAAAGGTTCCTGAGTCATTCTACCAGTTCTAGTAGCCACTCTAACAGGATAATCATTTTTCTTACTATTCATTTCATCAAGCACTTCTTTCTGAGCTTTAAGTACTTGTTCTACTTGAGTGGTAACCATAGAAGCATGTTTGCTAACAAGTTTAAGTTCACCTCTAATATTAGCCATATAATCACTCAAGCGTTTAATCATAAAGGTATTCTGTTTTAATTGTCTACCAAAATAAGCATTAAAGTCATCTTGCTTAAACATAAAGTTATCAAACTCATCCAAGCATTGACTAGCAATTTTAGTAGGAGGGACTTCAGCTTTATCATATCTGTAGAGAGAATTTACCTTTACTACCTGTGTCGGGATATCGGGATCAGGAGGTTCTTCAGCGAATAAAGAATTAAGACCATACACTTCTTCAATAGGCGGTAGATTAAGACCATGTATTTCTTCAATAGGAGGTAAATTTTTAACATCTTCAGCTTTAATACCTTTTTCTTTCATAGATTTCTTTGCCTCTTGCATATCTTCAGGACTGAGAAATAGAACACCTCTCTTCTTCAGAGTTGGTTTAGGAATAGGCTCAGTAATTGGCTCCCAATTATTTTCATTTGTCAACATATTATTCAATAAAATTTCAGCTTCATCCGGTGTTCTTTCCCTGAAAAGAGAACCAGCACAACTATCCAGGTAATCTCTGGAAGCATCGGTTAGTCCATTATAAAAGATATCAAGTATTTCGTGTTTCTTAAGAGGATGATCAGGCAAAGCACTAAGTAACTTGAGAAGCCTCCCCCAAGCTTGTGGGAGACTCTCTTCTTCAATTTGCATGAAGTTGTATATTTCCCTCAAAGCAGCTTGTTTCTTATGAGCAGGGAAATATTTAGCAGAGAAGTAATAAATCATATCCTGGGGACTGCGCACACAACCATGATCAAGAGAATTAAACCATATCTTAGCATCACCCTTTAATGAGAACGGAAATATTTTGAGATATAAAAGTAACATGATCTCTCATCATTAGTAAACAGGGCGGCTATATCATTTAACTTAGTAAGATGTGCCACAACAGTTTCAGATTCATAGCCATAAAAAGGATCAGATTCAACCAAAGTAATTATATCAGGATCAACAGAGAATTCATAATAATCCTTATCAGGAACACAGATAGGTGAAGTAGCAAAAGCAGGGTCGGGTCTCATCCTATCTCTAAGAGATTCTTTACTCCATTTAACTAGCAACCTTTTTAGTTCATATCTATCCTTGCAAGCAAAAATAGCTGCAGAAGATTCAACATCAAAAAGATAACCCTCAGGAATAGCAGGCATATTTTCATCATCACTTTCATCATCGTATTCAGGTTCAATAATTTCTCTTTCTCTAGACCTAGAAATTTGTTCATCTAGAAATTCACCAAGGGACACAGTAGTATCAAGCATATAAGTAGTTTCATCATAAGTATCATGCATATCAGAAGTGGCATCATCAATAGCATGTGACATATCGGAACGAATAGCAGAAGCAGGTTTAGGTGTCGCTAGCTTACTCATAACAGAAGGTGAATCAAGTGTAGAGCTAGATGGCAGTTCCTTACCTCCCCTTGTAGTTGAGGGATAAATTGTTGTCTTAGCATCTTTCAAGTTCTTCATAGTGTCCAGCAGATATAAATCCCAAGTGACTCAAAGAATAGAGCTATGCTCCCCAAGAACGGCGCCAGAGAAGGGTCTTGATAACCCACAAGTATAGGGGATCGCAGCAGTTTTCGAGGGTAGAGTATTCAACCCAAATTTATTGATTCGACACAAGGGGAGCCAAAGAATATTCTCAAGTATTAGCAGCTGAGTTGTCAATTCAACCACACCTGGAAACTTAGTATCTGCAGCAAAGCGTTTAGTAGCAAAGTAATATGATAGTGGCGGTAACCGTAACAAAAGTAAAGACGACAAAAGTAATGTTTTTGGTATTTTTTAGTGATTGTAACAGTAGCAACGGAAAAGTAAATAAGCATAAACCAGTATATGGAAAGCTCGTAGGCACCGGATCAGTGATGGATAATTATGCCGGATGCGGTTCGTCATGTAACAGTCATAACATAGGGTGACACAGAACTAGCTCCAATTCATCAATGTAATGTAGGCATGTATTCCGTAAATAGTCATACGTGCTTATGGAAAAGAACTTGCATGACATCTTTCGTCCTACCCTCCCATGGCAGCGGGTCCTATTGGAAACTAAGGGATATTAAGGCCTCCTTTTAATAGAGAACCGGAACAAAGCATTAACACATAGTGAATACATGAACTCCTCAAACTATGGTAATCACCGGGAGTGGTCCTGATTATTGTCACTTCGGGGTTGCGGGATCATAACACATAGTAGGTGACTATAGACTTGCAAGATAGGATCAAGAACTCACATATATTCATGAAAACATAATAGGTTCAGATTTGAAATCATGGCACTCGGGCCCTAGTGACAAGCATTAAGCATTGCAAAGTCATAGCAACATCAATCTCAGAACATAGTGGATACTAGGGATCAAACCCTAACAAAACTAACTCGATTACATGATAAATCTCATCCAACCCATCACCGTCCGGCAAGCCTACGATGGAATTACTCACGCACGGCGGTGAGCATCATGAAATTGGTGATGGAGGATGGTTGATGATGACGACAGCGACGAATCCCCCTCTCCGGAGCCCCGAACGGACTCCAGATCAGCCCTCCCGAGAGAGATTAGGGCTTGACGGCGGCTCCGTATCATAAAACGCGATGAAACTTTCTCTGATTTTTTTTCTCCACGAAAGCCAATATATGGAGTTGGCGTCGGAGGGTCTCCAGGGGGCCCACGAGGTAGGGGGCGCGCCCTAGGGGGGGCGCCCCCACCCTCATGGACATGGTGTGGGCCCCCTGGTCTTCATTTTTGGCGAGGATTTTTTATTTTTTTTTATAAGACATCCCGTGGAGTTTCAGGTCATTCCGAGAACTTTTGTTTTCTGCACATAAAACAACACCATGGCAATTCTGCTGAAAACAACGCCAGTCCGGGTTAGTTCCATTCAAATCATACAAGTTAGAGTCCAAAACAAGGGCAAAAGTGTTTAGAAAAGTAGATACGACAGAGACGTATCATTGGGCAAAACTGAAAAAAATGCAACCCTGCCAACTGAGACATCTATTCTAGCCAACTAAAAACATTGAATGTCCAACTGAATATGTATGCTGGCCAACTGGGAAAATGCATCCTGGCAATTGAGACATCTATTCTAGCTAAAACCAGAAATCTGTAGCGCGACAGCAAAAACACAAGAACTTTTGTCCATGACTAATGAAGCCACAAACCATATTAACATATCCACGCATATAATCTTGTCCCACACATATATTTTGATCCCACACCTATTGCAAACCATATTAATATGTTCAATATACCAGAACTAAAAACATAAATGGTGATGAAAAACATATAACTATAATCTGTCCTCCAATTCTTCTTTCTTCTTTCACCTGGATTTTCCTTCTCAAATGTAACATCAAATTATGTGCAGAAAAATCTGAAAAGAGCTCCTCATAAACAGACTCCTTTAAGTAAATGAAACCTGCAGATCATTTGCAACAAGACAAAAGGGAAAAAGTCGAAAACTCTATAGTAAAAAGAAGTCATGCTCTTGCCTATTATTTATCGCAAAAACTGCAACTAACATAACAACTCTGTGCAAACAAAAAAAATCATAACTGTTATAATAAAGATTATGCTACAGTCATGTTGCTTTTGGAACTAAGATTGTCACAAAATGGTGTGCAACTGCCTATTTACTAAGTTTTTAGGTTGTTTGAAACACTCTTTTCTGTGGTTACCAACTGATGACATAAATTTCTTTTTTTATGTGCAGCGAGTGTGTGGCAGCATCCAAAAAAAGGAAAAAAAATGCTTGATCTTAATGAGTTGCCTCCTGATCTCAATGACCTTCCTCATGATATGGATCAGCAGCAAACCATCATACAACGAGGAAAATGTACAGAAAATGTTTGATCTGTTTACTACACGCAGGCAAGTCATGATGGTAACCCTATGGGCCATGACAATGTGGCAGGCCAGTCATCAGACCATGGTGCCCATGTAGTGGTGTCTTTGCAGTCAGAGAGCCATACTCTTGATGACACGGGAACCGAGGCAAATGTTCCTGGTCCAACCAGGACTGAGCTAGGAGCTGGGGCTGTTGATGGAGCTGTGCAAGGAGAAGAAGGAGAGGATGAGGTTGGTTCTCAACCTATGGAACCCTATGTTGGCATGAGATTTTACAGCCTTCAAATTGCTAAGGACCACTACAATAGCTACGCACTACGGATGGGTTTCTCTATCAAGATGAACACCTCTAGACGGACACCCCGCACCAATGAATTGATAAAACAACAGTTTTGCTGCAACAAGTTCAAGAAGCCCAAAGCTGATGATGGAGGAGCCGAGGCTCGCCCTGCCCTGGACCCTATTCCGGATCCAAAATCTGTTGGCGGTGATGAGGAGATGGAAGAAGAACCTCCAATATTTGTCAAGAGGAGGCTGGTACTAGTAAGAAGAAGAAGAAGCGCAAACGCGAGACAATAAAGCAGACTCAATGCAAGGCGAAAATGTTGGTGAAGCTGATAGATGGGCGATGGGAGGTGACGCACTTTGTTCGTGACCACAATCATCCGCTCGTGAACAAACCTTCATTGTCCAAATACTTGAGATCCTACCAAGGCATCTCACCTAATGAAAAGGAGTTTCTGCGCATCTTGTATAACTGCAACTTGACTACAGGTGTGGTGTTTTTCTATATCCCTTAAAGAATTAAGTTTCCCTCTAGGCAGTCCAAAGGTGCAACTGTTATGGTACTACTGTGCAACTGAAATGGCTTAACTGTGCAACTGGTGTCCAACTTCCCATGTTGTTTGTATATCACTTTTGGTGCTTGTTGTGCAACTAGATTGTCTTTACTGTGCAACTACACAATGTCATGTATGCAAAAAATGTAAAGTGTTTTTAAAATGGTGCAGCTAGGTGTCCATTTCCTGCGATTATCTTTTGTGCCAATACATGTCCTATTACTGTGCAGCTGGATATGCGCATTCGTGCAACTAAAAAAAGGATATACTGTTTGCTTTTGTATTATGCAGGACGTATGATGCATGTAATGGCAGAGTTATATGGATCTGAGATGATGGTACCGTTCAGACCAAAGGCAATAACAAATTTGTGTACAATTTTCCGTAGAGATGACATAAAGGAGGGTGATCTGATTGAGACAATTGCGCACTTCAAGGATATACAAAAAACTGATCCAGACTTCTTCTATAAGGTGAAATATGATGAAGAGGACAGACTTGTCAACATATTTTGGGTGGATGGCTTAGCTCGAAAAGCTTATGCGGAGGCATACCACGATTGCGTATCGTTTAACACCACCTACATGACCAACATGTACAATATGTCGCTCAAGGCCCATAGGAATAAATCGACATGGCCAATCTTTCATGCTGGGTTGCGCGTTTGTGAGGCAGGAGTTGGCATCGAGCTTTGATTGGGTATTTGGAGCATTCCTAGAGGCTATGGATGGCAAACTGATGGGGAACATAGTAATTTAAAAAAAATCCTACGCACACGCAAGATCATGGTGATGCATAACAACGAGAGGGGAGAGTGTTGTCTATGTACCCTCGTAGACCGAAAGCGGAAGCGTTAGCACAACGCGGTTGATGTAGTCGTACGTCTTCACGATCCGACCGATCAAGTACCGAACGTACGGCACCTCCGAGTTCAGCACACGTTCAGCTCGATGACGTCCCTCGAACTCCAATACAACCGAGTGTTGAGGGAGAGTTTCGTCAGCACGACAGCGTGGTGACGATGTTGATGTTCTACCG
The DNA here is from genome assembly GCA_021605145.1 of Aegilops bicornis. Classification (NCBI taxonomy): domain Eukaryota; kingdom Viridiplantae; phylum Streptophyta; class Magnoliopsida; order Poales; family Poaceae; genus Aegilops; species Aegilops bicornis. Next base: position 517,712,336 of record CM038669.1, on the reverse strand, counting down.
ACGCAGGGCTTCGCCTAAGCACCGCTCTGATGATATCGAGGTGGACTATGGTGGAGGGGCACCGCACACGGTTGGGAGAGATCAACTGATCAATTTGTGTTCAGCGGTGCCCCCCGCCTGTATGTAAAGGAGCAAGGGGTGCGGCCGGCCAAGGGAGGCGCCAAGAGGAGTCCTACTCCCACCGGGAGTAGGACTCCCCTCTTCCTAGTTGGAATAGGATTCGGAGGGGAAAGAGGAGGGAGAAGGAGGGGGCGCCGCCTCTCCTTGTCCTATTCGGACTAGGGGAGGGGCGGCCCAGCCCCCGCCGCCTCCTCTTCTCCATAAAGGCCCACTAAGGCCCGTTTACCTCCCGGGGTTCAGTAACCTCCACATACTCAGAAAATCCCGATTTCACCCGGAACACTTCCTATATCCAAACATAGGCTTCCAATATATCAATCTTCATGTCTCGACCATTTCGAGACTACTCGTCATCTCCGTGATCACATCCGGGACTCCGAACAACCTTCGGTACATCAAAACATATAAACTCATAATATAACTGTCATCGTAACGTTAAGCGTGCGGACCCTACGGGTTCGAGAACTATGTAGACATGACCGAGACACGTCTCTGGTCAATAACCAATAGCGGAACCTGGATGCTCATATTGGCTCCCACATATTCTACGAAGATCTTTATCGGTCAGACCGCATAACAACATACGCTGTTCCCTTTGTCATCGGTATGTTACTTGCCCGAGATTCGATCGTCGGCATCTCAATACCTAGTTCAATCTTGTTACTGGCAAGTCTCTTTACTCGTACTATAATACATCATTCCGCAACCAACTCATTAGTTGCAATGCTGGCAAGGCTTAAGTGATGTGCATTACCGAGAGGGCCCGGAGATACATGTCCGACAATCGGAGTGACAAATCCTAATCTCGAAATACGCCAACCCAACAAGTACCTTCGGAGACACCTGTAGAGCTCCTTTATAATCACTCAGTTACGTTGTGACGTTTGGTAGCACACAAAGTGTTCCTCCCAAACGGAGTTGCATAATCTCATAGTCATAGGAACATGTATAAGTCATGAAGAAAGCAATAGCAACATACTAAATGATCGTGTGCTAAGCTAACGGAATGGGTCATGTCAATCACATCATTCTCCTAATGATGTGATCCCGTTAATCAAATGACAACTCATGTCTATGGCTAGGAAACATAACCATCTTTGATCAACGAGCTAGTCAAGTAGAGGCATACTAGTGACAATCTGTTTGTCTATGTATTCACACATGTATTATGTTTCCGGTTAATACAATTCTAGCATGAATAATAAACATTTATCATGATATAAGGAAATAAATAATAACTTTATTATTGCCTCTAGGGCATATTTCCTTCACAAATCTCCTGACAACTTCATCACCGATCAGGATGGTGCAATGAGGCAATCATTACAGAGCATCTTTCCAACCATCATGCACCGCTGTTTTCGATGGCACATCATGAAAAAGGCTCAGGAAAAAGTGGGTTGGCTGCTGTGCCGGAATCCAGGACTCTCTGATGATTTCAACAAGTGTGTTGACTTCAGCTTCACTATAGACGAGTTTGAGCAGAATTGGGCTGGGTTAATGATGAAGTACGAGGCTATGACACACACGCACTTTGAGAAGTTGTACGAATACATGTCAACTTGGGTGCCGTGCTACTTCAAACACAGGTTCTTCCCCTTCCTACAGTCTACACAGCGTAGTGAGGGGTTCAACGCCGTCCTGAAAAGATATGTGAACCCACACAACTCAATTCTGAACTTCGTCAAGCAATATGAAAAAATCCAGAACCGCATCCTTGCCAAGGAAGGCTGCAATGATTACGGTGATGTAACACCTTGAGATTGAGTTGTGGTCCAACTTCCCAATAGAGAAGCAAGCTTACAAAACCTATACTAGGGACCTTTGCCGCAAGTTCAGAGAAGAGTTTGAGCTGATTAGACGTTATAATGCATTCCAAGTTGGTGCTGATATATTTGAGCTCAGACCGAACCAGGAATTTGTTGCCAAATATGGTTCTCGAAACTACTTGGTGCAGGCAAGGGTGGAGGAGGGTTCCCATTTGTGTGAGTGCTGTAAAATGGACAAGGACGGCATCCTCTGTTGCCACATCCTCAAGGTATTCACCCATATTGGAGTTGATTTCATACCAGAAAGGTACCTGCTAAGATGGTGGACACCTACTGCTGTACCTAGTGCGCCAGGGACTGGTTATGAGCAACCGGATGAAATTCCTCCTCAATCAAAGAAGCAGATAAGGGAGAGGAACATGATATACGATTTTCAGAAACTAGCAAAGTTTGCAAGTGGTTATGATCCAGCACAAGCTATTGTATACAAGCATATGCGCGCAGCACGTATCGAGATCGGCCACCTGAACAAGTCCAAGAAAAAGAAAAAACCGACTGGTGCCACGGGGCCATCAGATGATGGAAACCCTCGAGGACCTCCTCCACCTCCAGGCAGCAATCAGGGGGCTCATCATCCAGGTAATTACCTGCCCCAGCTCCTAATCTAACTAGGTGTGTAACTTCAGTTGCACACATCATTGTGCCCAGTTGCACACATCATGGTGCCCAGTTGCACAGAACAAGCTGCCTAGTTGCGCACGCTGTGTTAGTTCAAGCATCAAGATAACACAACTAACTTGTTTTTCCTGTTCTGGATATAGGTGATGTCAACCCTCAAGGACCTCCTCCACCTCCTGGCTGTACAAGGCATCCTCCGCCACCTCCTCCCCCGCGTGCTCCTCCTAATGGCCCTACAGGCAGCACTCAGGGGGCTCATCGCCCAGGTAATTACCTGCCCCAACTCCCCATCAAACTAGGTCTGTAACTCTAGTTGCACACATCATGGTGGTCAATTGCACAGAACAGGCTACCTAGTTGTGCACGCTGTGTTAGTTCGAGCATCAAAGATAAACAAAACTAACTTGTTTTTCATGTTCTGCCTATAGGTGATGCCAACCCTCAAAGACCTCCTCCCCCGCCTGGCCCAACTAGCAGTGCCCTGCGTGCTACTCCCAATGGACCTACAGGCAGGACTCAGGGGGCTCATCACCCAGGTAAGTACCTTCCTCGACTCCAAACAAAACTAGGGTGTGTGACTTTAGTTGCACATATCATAGTGCCCAGTTGCACAAAACATGCTGCCTAGTTGCGTGCGCTGTGTTAGTTTGAGGATCAAGCTAAAAATCTAACTTGTTTTTCCTGTTCTGCCCATAGGCGATTAAAATCCAAGTATCATGACAGGCCGTGCTACTACAGGTGTTTTTTTCAACTTAACTTGCACACAGCAACCAGTTAGTTGCACAGAACATCAGTGCTGGCTGCACACCAAAAAAATACTAAACTTTTTATATGATTATTACACACGTGATCGTGATGGTCCTACTGCCCCGTTGGAGGCTGCATCCCTTGCACAAGCTTCTGATGATTTTGTGCCCAGGGATCCTCCAAGGTCTACTACAAAGGGTAGGGCAAAGAGTCGACGGTACAAATCGGCGCTGGAGCTACACCCAAAGAAGAAAAACAAATGCAGCGGTGCCAATCTCTGAGCACACCTTTGGAGTGTGTCCACTCAAAGCATCTTGTGATTACATTTCATCGCTTTGTAACTTTGGGACAAAAAAGAAAAAGAATGATGTTTTTTAGCAATGTTGGGACCAAGTGGACACATTCAACATCTATGATTCCTCTTTATCTAATTTATGCTCCTTGAATTAGTTCATGCACTGTGTAAAAAAGGTTGATATTTGTGCCTTTGTTGGCAACTGGTTAAATATTTAGTTGTTGAACAATTGTATGTCCAGTGCTCCTAATGTATCAAGAAAAGTGATGATATTGAGTTGCAAACAGAATTACTAGTAGTGTGCAACTACAAAATCTGCTTAAAAAGTTGTGCAAACCAGCAACTTCCTCCATGGAGTAGAGAAAGAAAACTAGTACTGACCTACTCCTTGTCGTATCTCAGCAACTTCCTCCATGGGGCGGTGTTGTGCACGCTGGTGACCCAATCATATGCCAGCTTCTTCCTGATGTTGAGTACTTCCTTGGGTTCGTAGTTGGGCAGTTGGCTACTGTTCCACTCGGTGGCGTTAAGCAGTGCGAACATCCCACACTCATTACTACGATGGGCGAAAAAGAAAATTTGTCACATAAAATTAAAACCAATAAAGATAATGCACTCTGTGCAACTGCTTATGTCCTACTGTGCAACTGCTTGTGTTCTACTGTGCAACTGCTTATGTGCCACTGTGCAACTGCTTACGTGCCAGTGTGCAACTACTTATGTGCCACTCTGCAACTGGCTAGATAATCCATTAGAAACTCATAAAAATGATAAACAGATTGCAGACTAGTACTGCGTCTTAAAATACTAAAGATTGCACATGTAGAAAATTTAAAAACTACAAAATGATGGTATGAAATTGAGAAAGAATGCCATGCTTATTGTCTTACTTGTCGAGCTGCTTCGGTACGTCAATGTCAATAATCTGGAAGTGCTCGATGCTGAACTTTGGGTAATGCTTCCTCCATAGTTGGGCGTCTTGCTGCTGATGGTAGAGGCGGTGGTCACCAGCTCAATGTTGTCCAGCGTCCTGTTTGAGTCAAGAACTTCGAAGCGTCCGTCCCTCAAATTGACATTGAAGACCCAATAATGCCTCCCTCCCTCCTTATCGGTTACATTAGCGCACTCGAGCACTGGCAGCATGACCTGCAAGCATGAAAGATTTCAGACACAAATACAGGCTGTAGCTAAGAAAAATAGTAAAAGACTTGGTCAAGTTAAAAACAGGTTGCAACAAGTATCTGCCAACTAACAGATGTGTCATGTGCAACTAAACATGATGTGGGTGCCAACTAAAAGAGATCGATCATGTGGGCACATCACTCACCAAGTCTTTCTTGTCGAGACGGTTCTTGTAATCAAACTTCTTCTTTATCTCATTCACGTTGTGGATCCCTTGCTGTAAATTCATCTGCAGAGATTATAAAGCATGGCTCAAACTCCTTAGTAGATGAAAGGCCTCCCTCAAATGGTCAACGAAAAAGTTCTACAGAAAAAACATAAGGGTAAAAGAAGGTTTTGGAAATACTTACAGAAAACCTCAGTGGCATAACAACCTTCTTTGACCTTTCTGGTAAGTTATCCATGATGTGTAAGATTCCAGTCTCAATAACAATTTTTGACAGCCATTGAACCGGCTTCACCGAATCAACTAACTCCTTTAAAGAAATGTAGAAAGCACCATACCTGATTATCTCAGGGCTGATTTTTTTAAAGCAACAAAAAGACAGGTTAGCTTGAAGGGTCACAGCAGCAAAAAAATGTGCATGAAATTGAAAACAGAACAGTGTGCAACTAAAAGCCCTGTTCTGTGCAACATGCTATGCTTTCTGTGCAACTAAGTGGCTGGTCCTGTGCAACTGAAAAAGATATGTATGTAGGTTGTGGGGAGTTAGTTTACCTGGTAGCTTTCATCATTTGCTCCTTTATGATGCCTGACCCAATACAAGAGGGCAACGTAAAGCTTGTTCACTGCCTCATTGGAGCTGAAAGTCTTCTTCTTGTTGTGGTCAATGAATGGAGACCTTTGAGATGCTGCGGGCCTTATTACCCTCCTCTGTCTTCGTGCAATAGGTGGTCCCGATGAACTGCTCGTGCCAGCTTTTGGTTCTACGCATATCGGGGTGTGGCAATTCTCTGGTGATCCAACATCTAGCTCTTGAGCTATTGCCTTGCCAGCATCAGCAGCAGCACATCCTTCATTCACAGCTGCTGGGTCCAACTCACACTCATCAATGCAAACCACACCGGCTTTCGTTGTTTCTGCTGCTGGAGCATGTGCTGGAGCAATTGGGAAACGTAGTATTTTCAAAAAAATTCCTATGCACACGCAAGATCATGGTGATGCATAGCAACGAGAGGGGAGAGTGTTGTCCACGTACACTCGTAGACCGAAAGCGGAAGCTTTATAACAACGCGGTTGATGTAGTCGTACGTCTTCACGGCCCGACCGATCAAGCACCGAAACTACGGCACCTCCGAGTTTTAGCACACGTTCAGATCGATGATGATCCCCGCACTCCGATCCAGCAAAGTGTCGGGGATGAGTTCCGTCAGCACGACAGCGTGGTGACGATCTTGATGTTCTACCGTCGCAGGGCTTCGCCTAAGCACCGCTACAATATTATCGAGGAGAACTATGGTGAAGGGGGGCACCGCACACGGCTAAGAGATCTCAAGGATCAATTGTTGTGTCTATGGGGTGCCCCTGCCCCCGTATATAAAGGAGCAAGGGGAGGAGGCGGCCGGCCAGGGAGGCGCGCCAAGGGGGAGTCCTACTCTCACCGAGTAGGACTCCTCCTTTCCTAGTAGGAGTAGGAGAGAAGGAAGGGAAGGGAGAAGGGAAGGAAGGAGGCGCAGCCCTCCCCTTAGTCCACCCGGACTAGGCCTTGGGCGCACGGCCTGCCCTAGGCAGCCCTCTCTCTTTCCCGTATGGCCCAATAAGGCCCATATACTCCCCGGCGAATTCCGTAACTCTCGGTACTCAAAAATACCGAATCACTCGGAACCTTTCCGAAGTCCGAATATAGTCGTCCAATATATCGATCTTTACGTCTCGACCATTTTGAGACTCCTCGTCATGTCCCCAATCTCATCCGGGACTCCTAACTCCTTCGGTACATCAAAAATCATAAACTCATAATATAACTCGCATCGAAACCTTAAGCGTGCGGACCCTACGGGTTCGAGAACTATGTAGACACTAGTAGGCTGCCCGTGCGTTGCCACGGGCTTTGTAAAATTTGAACTGGTTGCATATCGAATTTAATATGGACAGAAAAGATAGCCAATAACACAAAAAATGATTTAAAATCCCCTTCATTTGCAATGTATTTCGATAAAAAATCGACCGTATAATAGAAAGACCTATCATATCTGATTCACAAAATAAAGAAGGGGCTACAAAAACATTGAACTCTTTATTGTGCTCTGCATTACAAATGATAATAACACTTGAATGCCTTTATTATTTATGCTTAAGATACCATCTCACAAAAGCAAGTGTATTTTTATTATCCATTAATTGAAGACAAACACATGGAGTATTTTGTTCCCTTTAAACAAATGTTCAAACAAGTTACAACCAGAAACTCAATTCCATAAAAAAGAACTTGATTGCAATATGCAAAAGCCTATATTCTAGAACATGCAATTCACCATTTACGTACTACTGCAACAAAACACATCTTGCAGAACATGTTACCTATCTTGGGAGAGGTAAATACATCAATCTTTGATAACATTTATTGTTAAAAAATTGTGTATACATTTATTTGTATTTTGATAATATTGTGATAAATCCATTGATGATTTTCTTTTAGTTTGTTTGAGCGTGTAACGCTTTGATTTGGTGTATCGGTTCAAAAGTAACTCACATAAGACTCAAAAGGAAATGTGTGTTGTAGTGTGAACTCGACATAAACCGAATCAAGGGAAATCCTAATTCGGTATACACTCAGACTTTAAGCTCAAATATAAGTGTGAATCACAGGCAGCATCAATTGTGAACAACAAGGCTAAAATTTGCACAGAGAATATGTTGTCGCAAGTTTAAAACATATGTTTTTTCCCGTTTTAGCACAAAACTTGGAAAATACACAGTCGGATTGAGGAGAACACAAGTCTATAAGATTAGTACTATCAATTGTTCATTATTCTATTAGCAACTAAAATAGAGAGATTGATAGATATATAGAGAAACAATACCTAATCAGATCCCCCAAACATCGTGAGGCAATATAAAATGTCTGAAAAAATATAGTTCTTTGAAATATTGCAAGGGAGCCCCAAGACATTGACATTATAAATTGCTTAGAGCTTAAATGCTTAATACAATCATGCTTCTCCATTTTGAGCCAATCCACCTAACGTGGACTACTTCATTAATACATGCAATCATTCGGATAGCCTGCAAAACAAGAGGTAAAAGTCAGTAAATATTGTACAAATAAATTTTTTAGTTGAATTGAAAGGCTCAAATTAAAAATCAACAAATATATGCAGGGTTATTTCATACTGCTAGTTTATTGAGCACCATTAACCTCCTTGTCGGCATATAATGTATAATCCAAAATCATATTACCAATTTTGGGGCAACTTTATACTACTTGCGAATATAAAGAATAAGATTAACTAACAAATATTGGATTGTAACAGATGTGAAAAAAATACTTCTATACTTCAAGGAATCATATGGTGTGAGTATCGTCTGAAAGCTTTTAGGATAAATAAGGATAGAGGGATGTTTTCTTCAAGGAAACAGAATGACTCTCCTTACACCAAGTCTAAGTTCATCATCATTCATCATTGTTACATGTATAAAACGGGGAAATACACAATGAATAAGAGGAATAAGGATAGAGAGCTGTTAACTTCATCGCCTTTGTTCATTTGCTTATACCGAGAAATCTATTTATCTTGACAAATGAATTCCCTCCATTGTCAAAAAGATGCCTATTTGGTTGATCACGGAAGGCAAAGGAGAATTTCAAAACATGTATATGGTACCTTGCTAGAAGGAAAAAGATAAGCGATACACTTGTCTCAAAATGAGAATGGATGATAGAATTACATAGAGCGGTTTGCCCATTTCAATGATTCTCGGTTGTATGCGGGCTGTGTCAACGATTCCTACAAAAAATATAGCGTCTGATTCCAGGAAATGATTTATTTCTGTTACTCACAAACAACATGTACAACATTGAGAAGCTCCTCGTGAATCAAGCTTACAACACTGAGCATTATAAAATCATACTCTCTTCTTGCTAGCCGGTGGTGAGAAAACATGTTCTGCAATTAGTATTGAAATGTTCTCCTTGATAGGTTGATGAAGAATGCCGACAATGAGAATCTCATCCAGTATATAGGCCTGAAAATTTCACCATTGGTACTCATGAGAATTAGTCAGTAAAGAATGGTGTAGCTCTCGCAAGAAATTTCATATAACTCCACTGCTGGTTCTTCGGTGTCCACGGGCCTTTGTTTTCTGATTACACATATATAAATATAATGCATATAGTTCAGCCGGTAGTAAGTCTGTAGTTCCCGTCAAAATAATATATAATGCATGTGAAAACTTACATGTATAGAAAAGATAACCCGCAACAATTGGAAAATAATTGAAATCCGCTTCACTTGCAATGTAATTTGACGATGTACATACAAAACGGGCAATGATCCAAATAATTATCTTTTACAAACTAAATTCTACTTGCTACGCTTGAGATATTCCCGTACAACACCGGGAATGTTGTCTTTAGCTTCGTTCGCACGCTACTTCAAGAAGTACAATAAAATTTTCATTTTGAGCTCATAACCAACCAGCACAAGCAATGTATATAGTTAGCATGAAGATTTCACGTGAAAGATTTAGGAATGTGCAACAAAGAATACTCAGCGTGCATTGTATGTAGAATATGGTTATATATTCTGACCATATATATACAATGCAGTGTCTCACTTTATCCGGATGCCCCTCGATGACTCTCCCATGATGCGGTTTCCTCGACTCCTTTCTCCGCTGGCTCCCACAACAACTTGTTGGGTTGCCTCCACCATGAGTGAATAGAGCACGAACTTTGTAATCTCCCAACATTTTAACACCCGACTAAAAAATTGAATGAAGTAAAAAATAATACTTTTCAATAATATATCCTTAATAGATGGATTTAACTATACAAATTGGCGAGTAAACAACCGTTTTACAAAAACAAAATAGTGAATTAATCTTTATGCCTCCACATAAAAACATTTTACAGTCCATTTTCTAGACGCCTTCACAGATGTAAACCTCTAGAAGTTTTCAGTTATTACTCCTTAATATCAACAAATTGTAGAGATAATTTTTTGAATCAAAATAAAACAAAACATCACATATGATCCTTGCTATCAACTCCTTGCTATCAACCTATGAACCTGCCTAAGCATGTAAGTTAGTAAATTGTTCCATTGGTGATGTGTCTCCAAAGCGACATGTGGTATATTTATTTTTATTTGGATGGATTAGGCATGCTCTTCTCCTTTTTTTTCAGCTCCCACACTTGAGAAGTTGCAGTCCTATCCAAAGATTGAGATAAAAAAACCTGAGAACCCAAAATAGCATGCAGATGAAGACACTCAAAATTGCATGAATCCTAAAAGATTGAAGAATGGGGATTTAAAAAATAAAATTATTTAATTAAAGTGCCCTCTTAGTTGAACTTCTTCTATTTTATTATTCTAAACACATTGACTTATGGTGACTTGCATTGTACAAATTTACTACAACACATGGACAAATATTGTACTACCAAACATCTCCTAATTATCATAGGTTTATGTATGCATCTCCTAACTATCAAAGGTTCCAATCAGCATCTGCGGACCCCATACATGAGTCAGCACGTTGCAATGCCGATTTGGCACTTGAAAGACATGGTGTTACTACTTTTCAGTTCTTTAAACAATTCTTTGAAGGACAACTCCATCCTCCATCATGTAATTCTTTAACTTAGAACCAAAAGATTAGAATTTAGAAACTAATCATTTGTTGTGAGAGATAAGTGTTTGTATCGTAAAATATTATGTACGCCAATGACATTACCGCATGGATTTAGGTACACTGCGGTGAAATTAAATCGTAAGATATATATGAAAATAAAACGGGCATCACATCATATGCATGCCTCGCCACATAGTGCATACCTTTCCCATGACTTTTGCTTGTAAGATGGTAGCAACAACTTCACTTGTTGTCTTCAAGCATCGAGAAACATCAAATAGTTGCTGCGGTTTTCTCTGTTTCCTAAAGAAATGCTTGCTGAAAAAATTGCCAAAAGTTTACAAATAAAATATAACATAAGAGCATGTTCTTAACGACAAATGATATTACCAGAAAATGAAATCTAGTGACAACAAGAACTGTATTCGCTAATATAGTTTGAACCCTGGTTTTTAACTAAGGTAAGTGAGATGTTTTAACAAAAAATTACAGTTTACTCGGCTCTTGGTGCTAGTTCTTCTTGAGAAAACTTCAAAGCTTCATGTATTTTTCCCACACGAATCAACACTATCAGATTTTGTGCTTCCGGATGGAAGTATTATAGAGAATTGTCAAAATTTGAGTCAAGATAAGAAGTCAATACCAAATGAAGGCTTCAACTTGTACATATGGTTGTGTCCAAACGCCCAAACCTCTGTGAAAAATGCACAATAAAAACCTACACCCACTTTACAGTAGTTATACAATACTTCACTCAACAGTATACAAACAATATCTTATTCAAACCATGCTGTACAAACCGTATCACCTCCAGGCTCCCGCTAAAAGGAGCAAATACAATTTTTTTAGTTAAGCAAAGATATAATTTCTCATACGCATATATACCTTAATTTCATGTAGAAAAACAACTTCTAACAAAAAAAACATTATCTAAAGATAAGCCACATTTCTCATACGCATATATACCTTAGTTTCATGTAGAAATACTACTTCTAACCAAAAAAAGCATTGTCCACTATGCTATGGGGTCTTTTTCAGATGAGAAACCGGCCGGTAAACATAATGGAGAACCCGGAAGGTCCATTAGCACATATATGACTAATGACAAGAAAGTTAGCCACAATTGTCATATCATTGCTCCTGCTCCAAACTTTTCTCGACAGCCCAACAACGAGGTACAAACTGAAATTAGGATCGTGGGGTTAAGATCGTTGATCTTCTCGATAGCCTTCCGAGCATTTCCTGACTTGCCCACTTGCTTCACCTCCATCCGGTTGGTGATGGTCCACCAGGTAAATGTGAACTGCACACAAAGCTGCATGAATCACACTTCGTGAGAGTCTAGTGGCTAAACCTCGGTACTATTCAGGGAGTATTGCAGGAGTAAGACCGCCAGATTTAAACATTTTATTTTAAATAGCTTGCTATAGCATTTAGAAGATGTCCGCCGCTAAGAGCCTTAGTGCGTTATTAAAACTTTGGGCGTGTGTCTATTACAAAATATTCTTGGAAATGTACAATCCACGATTAATGAGAGGTTGTAAACTATGGAAGTACATTAGGTACCAAACAGTCTATCGACAAGTGACTCCACTAATAGTCCAATAAGACATTTGCACCCAAGAGCATCCAAATGGCAAAGTAGTCCTTGAATTGACTAATAGTAAGATTGTTATTTTAAATAGTAGTAGTATTATAGAAATTAAGATAGACGAGAAAATCTGCATGGATGATATGAAAATTTTCTATCTTAAAAAAAAACAATTCAACGGGCACTACAATATTGCAAAGTTACTCTTATCTAGCTGTACAAATGAGTAAATCAAGATATTAATTACCTCATCCATGTTGTCATTGCATAGTTCATCCGGCAACTATTAGTCGAGATCAGCATCGAACATCACCCTTCTTGATCTCTTGTAGATCTACGCCACAAAAACATTATATCAAACTGCAGAAACATATAGCTAATAAAACGTACAGCGGACATCGACCGTCCGGCAATGCTTATACCGACGAACATGCCTGTGTGGTGAACTAACTACCTTGGGAAGCAACAAATATGCCCCCAATCACGCTGCCTATGTGAACAAATTCTAAAACTTTGCATAAGCAGCTTAATTAAGTAGAAAAACCTAATCGATAGCCTACTACTTATACTTCTTACTTTCACTTTGATTTATACTTTGACTTTCGATACCTCTCCCTAGTGTACTCGAGAGCTTGAAGGGGAGGACAGACTAGAAGACTTCCACACCATAACTTCCTTCCTTGGTCGATTGCGGCCTTCAAGAAACTTCGAAAAACTGTAATAACTCACTTCACTATGATAACTATCTTTCGAACAGGACTACTACTTAAAGGCTAAAAAGACCTACCGCGATGGCTCACTTGCTTGAAGGACTAATGAAAACACGTCGAACTAGCTAAAAGGACGTAAGCTAACAATGAAACTCAAACAAAAGCGGATCTTGACTCCGATATAGATATTGAGGATTTTCTACAAGCCGCCGCCTCACCCTGCTCGCTTACTTCCCACATGCTTGCTTAACTAACTATCTTTTGGGGTAATACCTGTATAGATAGGAAAGAGATAAATGAAAGAAAAGAAGATCGAAATGAATTGATAGAGTCGATGATGTCACTAGCTTCAATGAAAGGACTAACGAGAACTTTGAAAGTTCTTCCTATCGACATTAGTCGACTTTCGAGTCCTTCAAGCGAGTGCCGCAGGAAAGGAAGAGTATTTCATCATGGCCATTTATTAGGACTACTTGGATAAGTTAGGACAGTTTCTCTAAGGCCATTTGTTGAGTTAGTCGGTTCATAGGTTGTCGTAAAATATGGGTGTAGGAAGCACGGACTACGATTACCGATTTTGAAAGCGAGGACTCTTTTCTCTCTCCCCATTAACGGAAAACTATCTTAACCTCCTTGACAAGTTCAAGTTATCTACAAGTAAGTTAGAGAATTCCTGTTGTCAAGCTAGTTATCTTATACAAGACTTTTCTATAAGGCACTGCAAGCAGGTTCGGTGGAAGCAGGAAAGTAACACCACCGGTTTTAGACCGGGTGTAACTCTTTCTCTTTGCCCTTTATGCCAGCCTGTTCCCTAAGTAGGATAAGTTCATTGTGTTATTACAGGTAGTATTGCTCTCAAAGCTAGGAAGGAAAGGTAAGGAGCAAGCTTATTTACTAAGATCCTAGCGAGTGGAATACTTTGAACGCAGCAGGGGAGCGAGCGGAGTACTTTACGCAAGTAGTGGTTTACCAGGAACTCGTATAAGAGCTAGTCATATAGTCCTTGAAGCATTATTCCTTTTATCGGTAGGGCTGTTAGCAAGGAGTTTGAAGCTTGAGTACTTTCAGCTTTCCTGTTTTAGCTAGGAATGAAGTTGGTTCAGAGGTGTCAAGTAGAGAGGTTAGATCTTCTCTTCCTTCTCATCTGCGAGTAATATCTCTACTACACTTTCCACTTTATGTTGATCGGTTTGAGCATGAGCAGCTCGTTCAGAGCAGCCGCCCGTGGAACTCTTGTTTTGAGGAAGCAATGAACATTGTCTTTTTCCATTCTCAATAAATGAGGAAGGAGGGGTGAGGTCCTCACTTGCGAGTGAGGCAAGGCTTTCTTTTATAATACATCCTACCCGATTTTGGTTGACGATTGCGTTCTATTCCAATTATTCACTTGTTTTTCTTGTCACCGTGGCGAGACCAGATGAGAGAGAGAACTATTTTCCATTTCCAGACGGACCCGAGCCGAGGTTGGAACAATTCTTTATTTTCTTGTTGGTTCCTTCTTTATTATTTATTCCAAGTTTTTCTCTTCCATTCGGTTCATTAGCTTTAGGAAAAATAGAAGCTGTGGAAATGCTCGCTTCTAAAAGGCTTAAAGGCTCTGATCAAGGCAATGAACATTTTGCACTTGGAAACTAATAAGAAAGGAATTCAAATCATAGTTCAATACAGACTTTTCTCTTTTAAGAAGGGTGAAACTTTCCTTCCAATACTTGTGCGCTCTACCCATCTCTCTTGAACAAACCCACTACACATCGAGTGGCAGGGTATGTGTGTAGGCCTTTTCAAGGACATTGAAACAACATGTCGATAAATTGCTATAGAAAGTGGGGCTAGATCGAGAGTTACGACCTTTTCGTGGGTTGGGTGATCTTCAAACTCTTGTTTTTCTAGCGAAAGAACGCCCTTCCGAGCGATGATCTCCTAGCGAGTATAGTAAGGTTGACTTCAATTGAGACAGAAATGTCACTTTGGTCAGCTCCTTAGCGTGACAATTAACACCACTTTCTTATTACCTAAGAGATTAGATAAGGGAAGAAGGCAGGCCAAAGCTTATAGATTAGGAGATCGTACTTCTAACGCTTTATGCCGAGTCAGTCCTCGACCCCTTCCTACCGAGACACGAATCCTAGCCTATCCGAGTCGCAGAATGAAGGGCTCTTGAAGGCGCCACCCAAGTCTCCTTTGATACTTGGAGTCAGGAATTTTTTTTTCCAAGGAAGGCGGATTTTCTGCGTTCAGCATGACGAACAGTGGTGTATAGAAGATCGATGTGCCATCTTTCTAACCACCTTCATTTGTTGTATGATCGGTAGGGAAGGGAGCCTTTGATAAAGGGACCCCAACCAAGAAATCTACTGTCTCAGAGCGGCAGTCAAGCTCGTATCATGGAACTAGAACATTTCTTTGATTGATAGGTCGATAGGAAGCAGGCAAGCAAACCAAGTTATAGGTTTGGAAGTTAGAACTCGGAAAGGTTGTCCTGTGACTACCTTTGAAGTCTTTGGGTAGGACATCGGGCTAAGGTCTTATGATGAGCCACGCAGCATATGAGGTTTCTTGCAGCCCTAAAGCTCTGTCCCCTATCCTACCACTAGATCTCCTATGTCGGAACATGAACAGAGAAAGCTGTGAGTGTAGTCTTAGGAACGAACCAGGGGTTGCTCTCGCAAAAGATTGTACTAAAGAAAGCTAGAAAGCTCAATTCCAAGCTTGAAACCTACGGTCCACGGGTCGGTGAACGAATGGGTTTTGGGAAATAGAGAACATGGACTCGATTGAACAAAGGTGGCACCGGAATGAATAGCCCACTTGTTTCGGGCAAGAATGAATGGGACTGATCGACTCGAGTTAATGAGCGACCTCCACTCTTCGACTCGAGCTTTCGCTCGCTTTTCTCTTGTTTTGATTTATTAGCTTTTTAGGGAAAGAAGAGGGTCTGAAATACAACTATGTCTACGAGTGCCGCGAATGAACCTTCGGTTCTTCCCAAGAACAAGGAGACACGAACTAAATAACTCGTATCAGGCTACGGGAATAGTGAACGGGAAGAAGGAACTAGTGAGGCTTTCGTTGGTCAAACAATATGCCCTCCTCACTTGAGGAGAGTGAAGGTCATGACTTATTGAAGCAGAACGTCAATTGGCCAAGAGAAGGGGAACTCCTTTCGTCGGTAACTATTGAATTGCCTATCTAACATTGGAGGCGGCGGAACGTTGAACGGAAACTTCGTGTAAATCGGTTATCCAATTTCCCTCCTTTCTGTTTCGACAAAGAAAACGTTTAGGTATCGGTAATAGGATTCCCACTATGATTTGCGAGAAAAGATAGATTCTATAATAATCCATAAACAATATATAGAATCAGGCTCCGTAATCAAGTGCTCATTGTGAGAAGAAGATCTCTGAGCATGTACCCATTTCTCCTCGCAAAATAAGTTTGAACCCGAGTGAGTATGGACCATACGCTCATCTTTCTTCTCAATCTACACCTCGTTCCGCGAGAGACCTATCCTCGTTTGAAATAAAGGACCGTAGTGAGGATCGATCCCGGATAAGCGAGTCGGTGTAGGGACAGAGGCTGATGATTCTAAAGGTGATTTCTAACTACAAGATGACTTTATTTGAAAACGGAATCCAAATATCAACAAAAGATGAATGGAAAGTCTTGTCGATATGAATTGATCTTCAACCCAATGACAATGCTTCGATTTCGATCTTGACTTCTTTCTTGGATGCCTGAAGTTTGTGTTCGCATTTCATCAAAGGAAAAGTGGGCTGTACCCACATGAAGAAAAGAGTTGCTCGTGTAAAAGCAATATCTTCTATTTGACTTATCTAGCCGTGTCTTGTCTTGCACATACTCGGCTCGGTGAATGGTTCATCTTCGATTGGCATGGTCCTTTGGATGTAAGAGATCTCGTTTGCTGGCCGGGCCCTTCCATGAGTTTAGATCTCTATGTATGAATCTCTTATGAAATCCCATACTTTCTATCATTTCAGAACGATCAGCATCTTGTGTGACTTCTGCGTGACAGTTCTTGCATTTCGTTTGTTGCTTTGCATGAACATTTAGATATTGGAAAGCGAACTCCCTGAATTAGGAATTTCATAGATAGAGAAGGACGGGCAAAAGAGAGAGACTGACTAACTACCGGATCAATGCTGATTGACGTTGAATAAATAGCCGGAAGCAACAATCGCACGAGAGAGAAAGAGCGGATCCAACTAAGGAAATGCATTACTGCTCAGCCGGAGCTAATCATGCAAAGCTAGCATAGCGCCACCGTCAAGTGAATGAATTCGAAAGAACGCAGAAGTAAGGAAATGAGACGACTCTTTCTTGAACAATTTCATAAGCAGATCTTCCCCTCCACACCAATCACGAGTTTTTTTTATTCCTCTCGTATATCGTCGTCACGCCCTTAATGATAGGTTTTGAAAAAGATTTTTCATGTCATTCCCATTTAGGTTCGATTCGGATCCCTCTGTTGTTTCCCTTTCCTCCCGAACCTTTTCCTCGAAATGATAAAGAATCTGGTACACTCGAATTGTATTATTTAAGTGCTTATTGCTTGCCAAAAATCCTACTTCTACAATTGGTAGGTCACCGGGTTATTCAAATAAGTCGTGTTTTCTGTGCTTTTCCCATGTTACAACTTCCGTACCAATTCGATCGATCCGGAATGGATCGGTTAAACATTCTATTAGGGAGCCCGGTCTTGACTCTTATTTGTGGTATTCATTCTCGTTCGGCTCTTGGAATCACATCCAGCAGTGGTTGGAACAGCTCGCAAGATCCAACCACTTCACCTACTTTATTGCCCCCAACCGTTTCCCGTACCTCTATAGAAACAGAAGGGTTTCATGTTCTTTCATCGATTGGGTATTCCTCTCCTTTTGTATCTCTTTATCCAATTTCGGTCTCGATTAGTTCACAAGATTGAATGGCCAAGTCATGGAAAAGCCGTTATTCGATTGTTTTAAAAGAATGTTGAGCCGGGCCGGGTATGTAAGTTCAGCGATGTACAAACAAGGATTTATTTTACTTCCGCACCTAGGTTGGGGGTTCTATTTAGGAAGAATAAGGAAGAGGAATAGAATCTCATTCATGTGTTCATGCTAATGTAAGAGCGGATCCAATACACATAAGGCATCGGTTGTTCTTAACAGCGATGGCTATTCATTTAAGTCTTCGGTAGCACCACGGATCTTCAACAAGGTGGAAATTCTCGTATTTCAGTATGTACATGTTCCTGCGGCTCGGATGAGTATAGTTATTTATATCGTGACAGCTATAAACAGTTCCTTGTTCCCATTAACAAAACATCCCCTTTTCTTCGCTCTTCCGGAACCGCAGAAATTGGTGCTTTTTCTACTTTGTTTACGTTAGTATTTGGGGGTTTCGGGAAGGCCTATGTGGGGTACCTTTCGGGTGTGGGATGCTCGTTTAACTTCGTATTCATCTTGTTCCTTATTTACACAGGTGCCTGCGTTTTCAAAAGCTTCTGTCGAACCGGCTCCTATTTCAATCCGTCTTTGGACCGATCGATATACCAATAATAAAGTCTCGATCAACTGGTGGAATACATCGCATCAACACAGGGAGCATTAGCCGATCAGGTACATCAATACAAGTTCCTATGCCCATTCAAATCTTGTCTAAATTTGCTAACTTCCCCTTCTCTACCCGTATCTTGTTCTGTCTGGAAACACGTCTTCCTATTCCATCTTTTCCCGAATCTCCCTTAACGGAAGAAATAGAAGCTCGAGAAGGAATACCACTAAAAACCTAGTTCGCTCTCAAATAAAAACCTAGTTCACTCGCTAAAGCATCCATGGCTGAATGGTGAAAGCGCCCACCAACCTAGAAAGGCAAAATGGGTCAAAAGTAGGTTCGATTCTGCGGATGCACTGCCTCTTAAAGACAGAAACAGAGGAGGGAAAGAAGGTAGTATAGGGAACTTGCTTTTGGATTCTTATCGAAAGTGAATCCCTCTAACACTTCCATTAGTGTTTTATGAGAAAATCTTTTATAGACACAACAAGTGTGAAAATCCTTAGTCACTAGGCAAGAAAGCTCGATGGGAACAAAAGGATACAATTAGTTCAGAATCAAAAAATGTACAATTTCAAAGGAAAGAAGGAATGGCAAGTTTCCTCCATTGAACATCAATCAATCTAGAAATAGGTAAAGGAAGGCGTATCACAGGGTATTTTTCTTTTTCTATTCACTTCCGTGGGGTTCTAAATTGAAAACATGAACACAAAGCGAAATCGTATTGAAATTACATAAAAAAGAAAACGGAGGAGTAGCTCTTGGTTTAAAGAAAAGGGAGGAGATGGATCAATTTAGTCTTTTTCCTTTCTTTGATGATCTTCAACACATCTATTTGAATTCCCATGCAGTGAAGGATTTCTCGTATGGAGAAAAACCTCTTGAGCGCTATCTCGATCTTATTTTGTATTTCAAATATGGGACCTGCCTTTTTAATGGGACATCCGGCAACAGGCCTACTCATGCATGTGGCCAAGTACTCGACCAATCCTCGGGCGAAGGGATGAACGAATTCTCGAGTGCAGTTCATTGAGGTCGACATCACATGAAACCTTTAGCACTTCCGTTCGATATTGGATGGAGTATGGTGGAAGGTCGGCCTAGCTAGTCTTGTCAATCGTACGACTCGTCTTCTCCTTGGTACCTACCGCTATTGAACTTGGTACCTATATTCACGAAACAAGACAGACCTTCATGAAGACCTTCTATTTTGGAATAAGATCGGACATTTCCACATTGAGGTGAAATTACATATGAGGAAAATAATCACGGACTACGAAAGCTGCCCTTGTGTGGTAGAACCAGGTCTTCCACAGGCGGTCGACCAATCTTGAAGCCCCTATCTTGATATAGAATAGAAGTGAGTTCACACTAAAAATAGAAGAAGCCCTATGATTTTTAGCCCTGCTATCAATCACTTGACAAAGGGATCGAAAGATTATGGTCTGAAATAGAGATTTGAGAGTCCCTCGTGTGAGTACGTCTTTGAAGAGCAAGGAGTGAAAGTGCGTTCATCTTTCTTTACGCTAGTTGTTTCCTGCTAATAGTGATTAGTGAGTGCCCCATACATAGCCAAT